>JXXB01002837.1:0-14923 GCA_000956275.1 Anopheles koliensis
GACAGGGCTCTTACCAGTACAGCTGGGACCGCCAGAAGCCGGCGGAGGATTACAGCCGATGTTCGGGTAGCCATTGTTACAATAACTGTTGGCACAGTAGTCGACTTGCGCCTGAAGTCCACCGATCAGGCAACCGAAGATCGTCACTTTAAACCAAGGAGCACATTAAGAAATACCATAAGAACTAAACGGTCCCTCGAAGATCTTGATACGTACCGAATATCCAGCGCGCCATCTTTCATTCGCACTCACTACAACACAACGCCCGAGTTGACTGTAAAGCATCTCTCGAGTTATTGCCCCGGTTTTATATCACTCCAACGTGCACAGCTCGCGCGGGACGCGGTATATGCTATGATTCAAATTAATGAACAACTGAGCAAACAATCTGCATGCGGTGCCTCCAATTTGCGAATCGCCCCACGTTTTGTGAAGTTTTTTCCCGGAAAAAAGTACACAATTTTGCATTGTGCAGCTCGTTAAAGGCAGTTTTTTTTTGGTTCTGTACAATTCTGTTCAGGGATAAATAGAATTCTGTGTGTCGATCTGTTTTTAATGAAAATAAATGTATAACAAATATTCCTTTGTCAGCATGACGTTTCGCCACCGGCGCGCCATCTAGCGGAAAGCGCTTATCCGAGGCACAATGCTACCGACCTTTCTGCCATAAACACAATTAAGTACTTTAATGAGCTTATCAGTAAACTACACTAATTGATGAGCACCTTGCGTACAATCCGAACGCACCGGTGACCGTGAAACATATTTCATTGCCGGACGCAACATTCCACGGTAAAATTGCGCTCTGAATAACGCACTAATTAAGACCGCGTAAGCGACGACCCGTGCCGCGAGTCGTGTGCGGTAATTAATTTGCCACCAGCTGACCAGCTGGTGCGTGCGTGCCCATCCTTTAACCTGCGGTTGGTGAAAGTTAATTTAAAGCGGTAATGTGATTGGTCACGGCGTCAAATGATCCACTAGTCGCTGGGCCCGAGTTGGAACGCACTGTGGGGAGAGTTTGTTTGCCGACAAGCCTTTTATTTTATTACGCGTGCATCAAAGCAACCCGAGGCAGAATGAGGGCTTTCCCTGTTTGGGTTTTAATAAAGCGAAATTCGATTTAATCAGAAACGTCCGGAAACTAGCGCCGGAAACACCCTAACCGGTTCGTATTAGATGTTGGCAATGCGAGCAACCCAAAATCGGGCGCTTATTTACGAACGAACGAACGCCGAATATTGCAGGGCTCCGAGGAGCGACTCGTTGGTAGCATCTGGTCGGGTAAGTGGAGATGTCTCCCGCAGCGCCGGATTTATGAGTTGCATATAAAAATTAATCACAATCGCGGAACCGAACGCACGGAGCACGGATGACATACGGATCAATACGGGTGCCCGAACGTTCGAATGTGCATAAATATTATTGCAGTGGGATTAATTCGTCCCGGCAGATGTCAGGCTGATGCCAGTACCCGGCAAATTTATCCTCCCATAAAACATCGACCCATACCTCCTGTTTGCTGATAAGTAGATATTTCTCGTTCCGTTTCGGGTGCCGTGTGTCTGTGGACATCAGCACGGGTCAGTAGGTGCATCGGAACGTCACTCCCGAGAGGGTTCTTACCGAAGGTTAACCTTCAAAAGTTCTGCCAAAGCAAACCTCCTCCTAATAAGCAAACTAACACCACGTCCAAGGCTTGTTAGGCGCCTAGTCGTAAAATATTCCAACAACTCATAAAAATCACTGTCCCATAATTGGGTTCGTGCGAGAGTTCGCTAACTTCCGACGTGAACTTTCCTTCGCACCCTCGCCAGAGCGGATGAACCACACACGAAGCAAATTTTATTGCCCTTCGTTTCGACCGCCCTTGCGAGGCAAACTCCCTGCTGCCCGCAATCTGGGATATGTCTGGGACTGGGGCTATAATAAAATCCCGACGTCTTAAGCAAATCGTGCCGTCGGTTTCCGTTTGCTTGGCGGAGGCCGGGGAGGCAAATGGTAGGGGAGACGTATAATCGGATTCGAAGAGGATATGCAGCCGGTTCACGGTAATCGCTTGCAGCGAGGGTTAATATGGCGTACGAAAAGCTTGTGGGTGCTGATGCAAGCAAAGATTTGCTGCACTTTATCCCAAAAACTAGCGCTATGAATCGAAGATGAGACCTGATTCGTAGGGTGGTATGAAGAATCAGACTAGCATAACATTCAGGATTACAGCCACGGAGAAGGAACGGCGAATAATCTGCTCCTTTAGACGATGCGCGCAATAAAGAACCATCGTGCTCCATTATGCATCGTTGAGGTTATGAGCCATGAGCAGCCGTGCGACTGGTCAATTCGTTAAATCGAGCAAAAGACTTTTAAAAGCCAGCGTTTACGACTCCGATTGTGGCCCGTTCCAAGCCACTACCTGGCACCTGTTTTGCAAAACAAAGCTCAAACTCTTTGTGCCGACCTCGCGTTCCGCACGGACGGACACTTTTGCCTCGATTTTCTGCCAACAAAGGTGACGATAAAATCCCAAATCCGGCACGAGGACGCCGGTACCGAATCGGAGACGTCTTTGTTTGTCGTATCGCCGACATCGCATCGCGGAGTCTGATCGATGCCGGTGCTGGCCCGCCGGTACCCTTTTTCGCTTTGTGTGGTTTGCCCTGGGAAGGTCGTGCTGCACTCGTGCTTCCTGTGCTTCAGTGTCCTGCGTTCTGTTTACCTTAATCTATAATTCTCCCCGGGATCTCACTCGCAGGCGCTTATCCCTTGTCCGACTTGTTCGTGTGTTTTGCTGCTCGGTTCTGCGGGCACCGTCGATGGATGACTTTCGCTCGACTCTTTCTGTGTTGATTCAAATCAGCTGTCAATGAGCGAGATGAGGGAAAAGCGAGCGAGAAAAGAAACCCCACGTACTCCGTCCGAGATGTCCGGACACAGTGTCGGACAGTGCAACGCGGTAGCGAAACTGTAGCAATTGTTTGCTTAAACGAACTGAACAAACAGACTCATCGGATGGAACATAGTCGCAGTCACTTGTTCGTAGCTTGCGAGATATCCTGCTAGAGCAAAAAAAAAAAAACAAAAACAAGACGTTACACGCATTAATAGTCCTAAGCGACGTCATGCTCATGGAACGCAACCGGAATCTGAAGTCGATGAAGCAAACGGATGCAAAACATGCGCGAAATCGAATCTACTGACTGCACTTACGCCCCAAGCACGGTTCGTCCATAAGAAATTTTTATTTCGATTTAGTCGAATTAATAAAAATTAAATTCAACCACTACGGTCGCGGACGTACCGGGAGCGGACGCGTGGCGTATATGTTCCGCAAGCGCTTGTGTTCCGATCAAATTACTGGCAGATATTGGCTGCAGCTGGGTACGATGGCGATAGCCATCATGCTGTGCCATTTAATCAAGCAATTTATGCTTGCAAAATTAACTTATGCATTGCTATAAATTGTGATGCGCGTTGTACGGTTTATGGTGGGTGAGATGGAAATTATTCTCTGGAGGAGGATTTAGTCGGAGATAGGTCTATGATAAATTATCGCACGATGGGATGAGCTCCGAACAAATGGCAGATTTAAATGTTTTTTTTTGCATTTTATTCAAAATCAACTTGCTTGATTTAAAAGAAAGCTTTAAATCAACCGTGTTAATAGAAACATGTTTGGTAGCAGTTTGAAGTATAGAGGGCGCCACTGAATATAAGTAAAAAAATGTCAACTTTTTTGACTCGTAACCACTCACTTATCGGAAACGGCAAAAAATGATTAAAAAATTTTGATTTTTATGATATTATTTACTTATATGTTACTTTAATAACATTATATTGCATTCATTTAAATAAAAAACGTAAACTTTGCATAGCATTTGTTTTTCTTTTCGATGCTTTTGATATTTTGTTTGCGATATGTTGTTTTACCGTCTTTTGACAGCGTTGTCTCCAAAGTGTATCGTTGCAAATATTGCACACTAATTCAAGCTCTTCAGGGTGATATCTCATCGCGGTATGTCTTCAGAAACGCTCGTCTGTCTTCTGTTTGCCAAGCTCCACTAGCGTATTAGTTCAGTTGAAATCCGGTAGATGACGCTTTCCGATAGGTATGTTCACTGTATACTCGATTTTATAGGATATATCAAAATGAATTAGTCATAGTCCGCTGCATGCTGTCGCTACTTTGTGTACATCTTATTCTCACAACAACATCGAATATATGTTTTTCCTTGATGGATATGTTGTTTTCTAACGATCACACTACGATTCGATATGAATGCACAATAATTAATTACCCAAATAACTCCATCAAACGGAACGTTGAGTAATGTGCGTACGTCAACTTATCCTACCCTAACTTCGGAATATCGGAAAACTTTTTTTGATTGAACATTGTTTACTCTTCCGCCACTGCAATGCGCTTGGGCTGAAGCAATGAAGGCAATCATAAAAAAAAACAGCTTTAGAACTCTTCATTTCCGAACTTTTTTCCGAGCTGTAATTTTGTAGTTACAACGCAAGAAAATAAAATCCCCACTCCTCCTAGCCACCGCAAGACGAAGACACGCAATGAACCTGGCTGCGTTCCTTTTGCCAAACACCGCCAAGATGTTTATTTGATTTTGCTATATGTTGTTGATGTTGTTTCCCACGTACGAATACAAACATGTGGCCGGCTCCTTGTTCCGCAGTCGGTAGGGAAAATGGGTGTATATGCGTCGGGCAGAGGGTACGATTTCTCAATTGAATAAACGGGCGATGAAAAGCGCAGCGAAATGCACCGGAAAAAGTGCGCAACACCAACAAGAAAATGCTCCTCCGCACCGCCATCCCATGGGAGGTTCCCGTGGGAGGTTTGGCAATGAAACTCTCTTCTTTTGCGAAGACAACGTCATGCATGTAAACATATCTCGGCACAGCAGTTCACAGGCGTTCATCGTGAAGGCGACGGTCTTGTGGGCGAAATGTGCACGTTCGTTATCTACGAGTCGTTTCCTCCAACGAAGCAATTATAAATTTGTGTAACGTCTTCTTTGATTGGATTTTGTTTGTTTCTTTTTTTTTATTACTCTGTATCTTGACTGTGTCAAGCAGAATGGATTATAGAATCTGTTTAAGAAGGTACAAAATTTGTATGTGCTGTTAACTATCGTGATAAACATTTTTTTTCCTTTTCCTACTTTTTTCCTATGAAAAAAATAATAGACAGGCAGGCAGTTTGCTGGGAATGTTCATTAAAAGCTATTATAAAATTGTAAATATTATAAAATTGGCAAATTATAAAATTGAATTGATGAGTAAAAAGTATCGTACTTTATGAGTTGATTTATGAGTACTTTATGATATTGTTTAATGAAACTACCAATTAATTTATATTGCTGATTTTTAATTTTTTCTCATAAAGCCTTTTTACTTGCTCATTTCTTACTCTCGCTCGTATATGTTTGTGAATTGTAAAAAATGTTGCAAATGTATGTAAATTGAGTTGTTAACTCGCTAGCCAAAATAATAAGGTTCTCTTAAAGTTTCCTTGTCAAATCGAATTTTTGTTCGAATTTCTTTTATTGGATTGTACAAATTACATCGTACGGTAAAAATTCCACCTCTGTTTTGCTCATGAAACTCGTGAATTAAACCACCGCCTAAACTAACACACTTGCTCGTTCGGAATGAACACATACACTCACACACATCGGCACCGGAATTCATCCATCAACCGGTATCCTTTGTTGGCTGTTTGGTGTAAACTTTTCCCCCGGCTCCCACGGCTCTCCCCGGTGGGTATCGGGCAGAGAAATCCATTAGGAAGTTTTTAAACCCTCCCCTTCCATCCCACCGGTTGCTTTGCCCACCACCCGATGCGGTCTCCTCCCCTCTGGCCCGGCATATTTCAAAACAAAAACTCGCCGGTCGTTCGTGCGCAGTTCGCGATGAATTCATCCGACACCGGGTCGCGGTCTTTGTTGTCGGCGAGCGAATCCACACGCGAAGTTCGGCTTTTCGTCGTGTTCGGGACGAGGGTAGCAAAACAAGCGTGCCGGAAGTTGTGTGTCAGTCATTCGGCAGGCGACGACGCGAACGGACACACGATCGGGAGCGCACCGGCAAGGATCGCCGGACAGCAGTGAGATTTCCTCCGTGCATCCGTGAGCACGTGTGACGAACCGTGTTCGTCGCGTCGGTGTTGCGGTCGAAAGTGTTGCATTTTCCAATTTGCGAATCCGGTTCGTAGGGAAACGCGGTTTTAACTTCTCTCCCGGAGCAGGAAAAAATAGTGAACGGTGTGCATAGGCTTTTGACCCAAAAAAAAAAAAATAGCTAACCTTTGAGGCAACCGGGAAGTCATTAGGGGTCAAAATAAAAAAAAAACAGTAAAAAAGTAAAAACAGCGTGGAGTGTGAAATTTAATTACTTTATCTGTGGCATAGCACGAAGAACCCGGGCACGCCTCCTGCCCGTCAGCCGTATCCAGTCGTGAACGTAATGATCTAATGCCCGCCGCTGTAGGAAGAGCGCGGTACGCGTCAATGTGAAAGTAAGTGAGTAGATAAAACTAAACAGAAATGGTTAACTGCACGGGGATCCAGCGCTTTTTTCCCGTTGGTTGACGCGGAACTCACAGTGAAAAATTAAAAACGATCCCCGAATCGCACCGGACGGGCGAGGATGTAGAGAGCGGAGCAGCAACGGAACGGAAAAAATAAAAACATGAGCCTCATTAGTCGGTATTTTGTTTTTATTTCGATGTTTTCGTTCCACTTCTGAATAGAGGCAAAAACAGATAGATGGAGAGAGAGAGAGAGGGAGCGAGACAGAGAGAAAGCGAGTGAAAAAAACACACTTTTACACCGCTTTTTTACGCGCGACAGACGACAGATAATAATAAATAGGAAACAAACGGGCATCAACTCAAACAGACGCGCAACCGAAGCAGGTCGCTGACTGTCGAACGTGCCCGCGTCCCGCTCGTGCGAAAAATCGCCGCATTATACCGGAAGCGATAATTTGGCGCAAGTGACGCAAATAACGGCAGGGCTCTGGAGTTGTCCCGTGCACCCGTGAAGGGTTGGAGCGGAGAAGGTGTTGGACCGGGAAGCGACCGTTTACGACTAAATAAATTCATCGACAGGCGATCCCAAACGCGGCGTGCGCGAGCGTAAATAGGGCAACGCGGGAGCGCGGAGTCCGGTGGAACCGGAAAGGTGGTGGGAAAAATTAAAAATAAACAAATTTTCCTCTTTTCTTCTCGCCGTTTGCGGTGTATGCTCGAGTGCGTGTGGGTCAGCACGCACGTGTGGGGGAAGGGGTTGGCGGTTTCCTACGGTTCGTACACCAATTGTGTTCGATCTGTTTGTTGGTGGGAGCGAACTGCTTTCGAGTATTCTGGTGGAGTAGTTTATAGAGAATTTTAACTGGCAGGATGCGGAAGTGGGCTCGTTTTTTGCACATCAACGCATGGGCTGCTGCACTTTTTGTGCCAGGGAATTGCTTCCTTTATATTTTTGATTTTTTTTTTTACTGAATTCCAAATTGAAATGGATGAATACTTAAGAGAAGGATGCATTTTTCAAGTGTCATGGTATTTTTGAGTTTAAAAATCACCAAATTTTGAGCATGATTCAGATTGGAATATTAAAACAAAATTATATTTTAAAAATAGCTAGAGATAGCTAAAAGAAATGCTGGATCAATTATGTTTATAATTTATATTTGTAGTCGAACTTCGCACACACATTGAGCGAAAGGTTGGGCGCCTCCATCGAAATATTGCTTTGTGCCTAAATAAATAAAAATAAAAAATAAAAAAGTGATTTTGTTCTCAACTTACAAATACAATTTAAAAAAATTATAATCAATGTTGCGATCATTTACATCTCAGTAGGCTAAGGCATACGGCCTTCAATATCAAATCAAAATTTTGTCACGTTTCTATCTGCTTCGGTTGCAAAAATCCTTTTAATACTACCCGTAAGCACACTGGAAGTAATTCGAACTAAACTTCTTGATAGACAATATATTCGGTAGTTTCGTTTTTCCTTACTTTTCCAACGACCATTCCCATGGAACCAGTTAGCCTATCCTGCCGACTGACGCTCACAATTATGATCGATCTTCACGCGCACCGAGTAAAAGATCGGGCGCCTCCATCGATGCGTTGCTTCGTGCGTTTTCCTTTTGGCTTTCATTTAATTCCCGCTCCACCAACGCACCGGCATAAACTTTCGGCACAGACAGTTAATGCTTTGTTTGCTCTGTTCCGGTCCCAGAAGGAGGGAAGGCGCAAAAAAAAGAACGTAAAAGGCCGAAGTGAAATAAAAAAAAGAAACACACACGTTAATGTGAATGCGTTGTAGCTCGGTTTGATCTGCCCCACGGTGTGTGTCTGTCGGTATAAAGTTTCGTTTAGCGATGTTTTTGGAGACACAATGGAAGAGAGGTAGAGGGGTGGGGTGACCACAGAAAGCAACCGACTGCTCCGAATCCAGTAAAGGTCAAGAGCGTTTCGTCTGCGTTAACTTCCCTCGTTGCGAGGCATCCTCTTCATCCGCTCGTCTTCTCGCTCGCCTCAGTTTATTGATTGAGCTGTGACGAGGAAGGGTTGCCAACGGGATCCATGTTTAGACGGTTTGGTATGATTTATTGAAATGTTCCATTGTTCAGGTGAACTTGCAAAGGGCAGAGGATGGTGGAGAAGTAGCTTTTCAGAAGCAATCTAATCAGCACCTTCTTTTGTCCGAAGCTGTGGCTCCAAAACTCCTGTTTATGTAATGCGATCTGTGCGAGAGGTATAGTTTTAAAACAAATACTTGCTTTAGCTCACCGGTAGCAAGCTCATATTTCTCGCTGGAAATATCTGTTTGCGGAGGCTTTTATTACAATTGAGGTGGCTGGGTACCGATGAGCACACTCGATACAAATGTTTTATTTCCTTTTATTTCCTCACCATCCAGGGTGGCAGTTGGTAAATAAAAATTGATTCCATAGCAACATGCTCTTCAGCGGTAATTTTATTTTAATATGACACATTTCTAAAAATTTACATAGCACAGCGAGCAAGAGAGTTTGGTTTTCATCGGAACAAATTTCAGTATGACAATAATTAATACTCCACTTTTAATGGCTCTTTATTCCTACGAAAGCCTAAAAACTTCACTTCACATACTTCACTGGAAAACGCTTGTGCCAGGGGAAAACCTCATCATTATCTGCCACACCGCCACGATTGCTTCCGACAGGAGCCAGTACCCGTAGCGGTCTGCTTTACGCACCTTCGGTTCATGAACAATTTATTTAATTTAATTACACACAACAAAAGGAGCCAGCTTTCGTCCGGACCGGGCAAATACCGATCGTTCGATGTCTTTGAACTGTGGTTAAGATTAGAAACCTGGAAAGTTGTTAACGTCTGTATAACACGTCTGCCGGGACCGTGCAGGGGCGAACGTATGCTTGCCGTGATGAGATAAAGCGTGCTGTTCGGTTGAATTAGGATGTTAGATCGATAGCGACGTATAATTTGCGGTGAAATGATAAAAGTTTACAGCGTGTCGTACAAAAGGGAACTCGCCACTGTGCCACCGTGGTCGTGAAGATTGTGAGATAATCTCATTATTTGGCTGCCTGGATTGTGTCGGCACCTGTTTGAGTGATCGTATGAATAGGACTACACTGTAGCGGTTTGGTAAAAACGGATTCAATTACAACCGTGGTAGGTTGTGAATTTATCATGTGCGGATAAAATCGTTTTGTACAGTTCGTGTCATAATTATGTGTTGTTTTTTAACAAGAATATTTTATCATATACTTTTCAATATTTCGTTAAAGCAGTTATTTATACACGAATTGAATATAGGATTTGAATATAGCATTTTCATCACATATTGAATTAGCAGAATAATACGAAATATTTCATAAAATGTTTCATGTGAAATATTTCTACTAAACATGAAGGGAAAATTCGCATTTCACCAATGCGATTGTTGTCGTTATGTTATTTTATAAAAAAATCGACGAAAAACCAACGATTTCATCCCGATCACGTAAAATCATACCTTCTTCACCCACCCCGACCCCAGCGGCGAATTTGTTTCCAAAATTATATTAAAAACACGTTTTGTTTGCCCGCTTGTTACGCACTTCATTCATTCCTATTCGCAACTTTCGCACGCAAAAGCCGCGTTACCCCTTTTGTTGGGGCGCTTTTCCGTGTCGAACACCGTTGGCGAAGCAATTCTGAAAATTGTTTTCCGCATGTGCCGGCGAAGTCTCATTGTGAGTCTGTCGGGCAAAATATACAAATTCCAAATAAGCAAACAAACAAAAATAAAAAGTTTCAAACGACTGCAGTGCTTGCTCCCGTACTAGGGAAGGATGGGCGTCGTATGGGTTTTTTTTTTATCCTACTCACTCGTCGAACAATCTTATAACTTTTCGACACACTTTGTTCGACTTCTTTCCGGTTTACGCGCGCTGGAACTTGGATCGTTTTGGGGTGTGGAAAATAATTTATCGTATCTTAAATAAGTACGATGTACGTTCGCAATCAATTACTTACGATATTACTAGAAGAAGGGCAAAGCACATGTGCGTTACGAAATCACCCACCAACGATGTGTCTCTTTCGCGTGACACAAACTGCCCACGATTGATTTTATTTTTACCGCAGCGATTTATTTTAACACCTCCTCCAGGTAGAGTGTGCGCGAATGGCAACAATGTTTTGCAGGAAAATTACATTTGAACAATTTTACTCTCCACACCGGTCGTTTGGCCGTTGTTTATTGTGTCGCGCTTGGGTGTACGCTGAATATTTGCTGAATTTATTAACTCTCGCGTGTGGCTCAGGTGGCTGGCGAGGCTGCTCCAAGCAATCCGACGCGCGTTGGTAGATGCATGCGAAACCAATCGCACCCGAGTCTGATTGGTTTAATCGATTGACCTGATTGAAGTATGATTGCACGGGGGGATTGGGACGGAGCGTAACGCACTGACGCTGTGGCATCACGTGGCTCCATGGGATCGAAAAATGGGTTAGTTTGTTGTCGCATCTGGCTGTGACCGGGTCCGTACGTGACCGTCCTACACCATATGGCATCCAGCCACCATTCGGCGTGAACTGTGGCTGTAGTCTTAATTGTTATTACTGCATTTAGACGGCGATTGTCTGTCGTTGCAAAAAAAAACGGTGATTTTTATGGCCAAATTTATCCTCTATCTGCGACGTGGCAATTAGACAAATTTTAATCAAACCGTTTTTTGTCAAATAAATAAATTGATGATGTAGCATTTTTATAGAGTGTTTTTAGGTCCATTTTTTAATCGACCGGTGTAAAAATGTATTAAACTTTTGTCTAAAACAATGGGAGACTTTCACATACAACCTATATCGCTGGTAAAATATTTGGAGGGAAAAAGATTTTTACATTAAAACAAAAATAACTGAAATTATTATTTTTTGAACATTTTTTTACATTATTTTTTACCAATTATTAATTCAAAAATTTCAACAAATTATCTAATGGAAATATAAAAATTACGTAAAGTTATGACTAAAGAAAATTATTTGAACTAAAAATTCTCTTTAAATTTCTCAAGCAGCTCGCTAGTTGAAAAAATAGTTACAAAATTAATGAGTCAAACAATAAAAAACTGACTGAAAACTTTAATGAAACACTGAGAGAAAGTAAATCTTTTCTTTCAAAGGAAAGTCTTCAACGTTTACGAAGCAGAGTGTAGGACTGCTCCTTGTATTATCATTTAAAAGTTTATCATTTGAAAAAAAAAAAGATTTTTACCGAAATTTCTCAATGTCCATCCTGACAATATAAACCTGCGAAATGCAAACATTAAATAAATCAAACCAATTAATAATCGAAATTGATAGTACACAATCACGTTGATTAATATTTTACGACCATTTTAATAAATATTTCAGAAAGAATCCTTATTTAAAGTGTACGGTACAACATAGCAAATCAAGTTAATGCATTGCATTATGAGTTCGTGTAAAGCAAGTGCCGTAGCATTAGCACCAACATGCCGGGCTACCCAAAGGCACGATCGACGATAAACAGTATATGGCATAAAATCTGTTTAAACGCCTTCTTGGATGCCATTACAAGACGGTTACGAAGGAAACGAAAATTTACAATCTCGTTTGTTCTCTCCTTTGCTACACCCCTCCGCTCGCTCTCCTTCTCTTTCTTACACTCCACGGGTAAAACAATGCGCAAACGAAACGGTCGTAAAAGCCGGTCGCCCAACATCAAAACGGAAGTTACCGGTTTTTGATGACAGGATGACGTGCGGAAAAGCGAAACCGTTTCGGGTGGAAAACGATTTCTCGCAAGCACTGATACAGTGCCGGGCATATGTTTAAGCATTCGGTTCGGGGGTGCCGGGTACGCCCGACCGCGAACGCTTGTCCATTAAAGGGTTTCCTGCCGAGGGCAGGGAAGTTCCGAAAAAAGGGAGTGGAAGCGAAAAGTTATAATTTATTCACAAAACTGTTCATTCCTGCACTGCACCATCCATCTACAGAGCAAGAGGGGTCTGTAAAGTCTCTTCTCCGCGTCCCGTTGCCTCACCGCCACTTACACGAAAACAATTGTGCTCCGAGAGACAGATGGACCGAACATTGGGTTTCGGGTGAGTTTGGCTCACGAATTTGGGAAGAATTTATTATATTTCACCCCGTTGGCCCCGTCCCGTACAAGAAACCGCCGGTCAACCGGTTCTCCATCAATCTAACATGCACCAGCGGAACAAGGACTGTCGCTTGTTGCTGATATTCGACCGTTGTGCTCGAGCGTCAAATTATGACAACAATTTACGAATCCACTTGTAGCCGTTGTGTTTTGTTCGTTGGAAAACCCATCCGGGCCGGACGGTGAGAGGCAAAGAATGATATTGTTAAATATTGTATCGTTTCAACGAAAACGGTAGCAGCGCATCGAACGAACGATGTCGAGTTCGATGGATAGAGACCGAATTCAGTTTGTCGGCAACATATTAAAGTCAAAAGGAGAGATGGTTTGTTTAGTTTGCTTTAAAAACAAAAGCATTGATTCGATTGAAAGGATTGTTCAGAATTGTTGAGGCCAAGCAATGAAAGTATTGAACCATTCTGCCCGAAAATCGTTTTTAAAAAATAAAACATTACGAAGCGAATTTGAGCTCAATTTACATGCCTGATAAAATATATCATAATTTATTTATATCATTTAAAACATATTTTATTGTTTTTTAATTGTTTTCGCAAAAAATAGTTTTCATTATTTTATCCACCGATCAACTAATGCCACCAAGGTCTGCGGCAATTAAGTATGATTAAACGCCTGAAAGTATGCACTCAACAAACATGTGTGTGGTTTTTTCTCGTCAACCGTTTTTTTTAAACAAGTAAATTACACTTTTTCATAGTAGATTTATGTGCCCATCTTGGAACACCAACAAAAACTGGCTTTAATACTTTTCACTTCACACGGTACATTCGAGGAAATGTCCTCACTCGAGCAAAAACGCCTCATCACGATAAAATTGATTCCATTCTCATAATTGCTTCTGAGCCGCTGTGTCACTTCACAACATTACGCTCATATTTGCTCACTACACCGGATGAATGAACATCGTAGCGCCTTTTCCGTGGAGCACAGTAATTATGATGCCTTGAGAAGGTGAAGCTTTTGCCGGTGATGTGTTAAACAAACCTATCGGCTCACCTTGTCTGCAAAAGTAACCCCTAAACTGATTGGCATTTTCGTGCACCGAGTCACGTTCCTAGCAACTGGTAACGAAATATGTATATAAAAAATAAACCCTCCGGTATGTTTGAAGCTCGCGAACAAACGAGACGGTGGAATGAATCAATAAAAAATGCCCAAAAGTACCGACTTCTTTGCAAAAGGTTGCATCGCCACGGTAACGCTTTATAGCTATTTATATCGCGTTATGAAAACAACATTTGTTTATCTTCACCAAAGGTCTTCATTTCGTTCGAGGTAGCTCTTCTAGCGGAGATGAGCGAGACAGTGCCGCAGAAGACGGTAAACTCCCGCTCAAAGTCGAAAGTTTAAATCAACTTCGCCTACGCAGGACTTCGTCCCCGTTCGATGGGAAGCAAGCACTGAGCACCAAAACGGCACAGAAGAGATGAGGCTTAAGTCGGCGACCACGGTTGCCGAAGGATTTGTCCCAATACGAAGCGAATCCTCGCTAACCGAGCGCACCGCTTCTGGCCAGCAGTCACCGTCGGTGCACAAGCTGATGAACTTTAATAAGTTCTAATTGATGTGGCGACAGCGTAATTTGATCGCCGGGCTTGAAACCGGTCGCAGTCAATGCGAGCCCGCACACTGCACGCATACAGGGAGGTTCGACCGGAGACCGATCGAAACTTAACCGGTTGGTGGATTGATTACGAGGCGACCGTTTCTCTCTGGAACGGTTCAGCAGTGGGGGAAAGAATTTAATTTCGCCCCTCGGTCGTAGCTTTGGTATGGTGGGATGAAACGTAAACCAATTCCAGTGACAATCGGTATTGGAATGCTCGTTTATAGTTGCTCTTTGCTATTGGCCATCATTTGTGTAATGTGGAAAAAAACTAAATTAGGTAAAAAAGGAAATTCGTTACAGATACTGCAATTGTTTAGATTTTACTGGTTTAAATTGCATATTACTAAAATTTAATATGCAATAATATAATTTTATATTAACTCCACTTACCACCAGAGCAATCTGTAGCAACATGAATAAACCAAATTTATCGAAATGATAAAAACGGCGTTAGAAATCCAATTAAACACTCTCCTTTATGTACTCTGCATACTGCTAGGCGAAAATCTGCCTTTTCAGCCTAAAAGTATGCAAGTTGCATATGAAAATGTGTTTTTTCCACTTTCAATTGATTTAACCTTCTGCTCCT
>JXXB01002859.1:2500-11650 GCA_000956275.1 Anopheles koliensis
AAAAATATGTAAACCCATTATGCGTAAACTTTATCTCCTTTTTCAGCTATTTTAATTCCAGCATCGTTTCGGTGTTCAGTTTTTTTAAGTTTGTTTTTAGCATCTCTTGTTCGATGCTGTTTTTTTGTCAGATCTCTCCTATGGTGTGTGTGAGTGTGTTTTGTGTACAGGTGGTTGATAATTTTTGCATATTTTAAGAAACGGTTCTATGACTTGGCACTGCAATTTGTCCGTTTTTGTTTTGTTTTTACGAACAAAATTCGTCTCATTTTCGTTACGTGCTGCCCTAGTGCTTGGCTGTATTGATGCTATTGACAGTGAGAGTAGGAAAAAAGATCTATTTTGTTATCCCAGCGGCCTGGCACCTGGCCCTAGCCCTGTGTGTATGTGTGGGTTTTGTATTTGTAGTGCTAACTGTATCGTTCTTTTGTCTTGTTGCTGCTGCTGCTGATATGGTAAACTCCACTGTTTGTTCTGTACGGTAGATAATTAATTCGTCTCACGGTTTTATTTCATACTAGCATACGAAAAAAACAAAACGCCCTGTACGATTTTTTCTTTTACTTTTTAACCGGATACTTTTACGTGTCGTGTATTTCGTTTCTTCTTTACTTTACGGAGCTTTTCGCAAGGGAGTTTTGTAGAACTTTCTTTGTTTGTTGTATGAATATTTCTGTCTTGCTTGCAACGAAACCATTTGCATTTATATTTATATCTTCAGTTGATGTTTTTTTGCGTGTGTTTTAATTTAAATTTTTTTTCGTTTTTGTTCTGTGTGTTTGAATATTATACGCTTCAAATTCACTTAAACTGTCAGCATGTGTGAATGTGTGTGTGTTTTTTGTTTATTACCCTCTTTTATTCCACTCCCTCTAATTTTTCTTACTTTATTAGCTCGTGACGTACGAAACGATTGACATTCGAAGGTTGGAAAGGAGTGTGAGTGCTCGAGTTTTTTTTCGAAAGGAGCTCTCTCTCGCTCTCTCGTCGCGGCCATCTTTGACTGAGGGCCGCCATCATCCCATCATGCCAGCGCGCAAACCAGTGAACATAGTTCCATTGGTTCCCGTTCTGAAGTGTATTAAGTAACGTATTTTTAATGTGTCCTCCAAATACCGCACGCGTTTTCCTCCGGGCTCGTTCGTTCCTTCCTTTTCTCTTTCTTTGTTTGTTTTGTGTTTTTTTTTGTTTGTCTTTTTCAATCATTTTCGGTTGCTTCCTTCCCACCGTTTACCGTGACTACACTATATTACTCTGCGTATGATTTCTTTTTGAGTTCCTAAGATTTTTATTAATATGTACAAAATCACATTCGCCTCGCGGGCAGATCTCCTCCCCCGGCTCTCGGGGTTGTCTTCAACCGGTTCAGATATTCAAAACGCGTCGGCAAGGATAATACACACGCCTAATCTCCCTCGTCCAATGGCTACTGTGTTCTTGTGAGAGATATCGGTTTGTGTGTATGTGTGTGTCTGTGTGTGGTCGTTATTTTTTTATGTTTGTGCCGCAGTTTCGCACACCAGGGAGTTTCATTTGTGATGTTGCTGGTGAAGATGGATTTCGTTTGCCTGAAATCGTAACCTACGTAATACGAACGGGGTTTCTCGTGCTCTTATACTCAATTGGCAGTCCCTTTAGTTGAGTTCGTTCTCATTCTGCGATGTGTATTGCGTTTTGGTTGTGTTGTGGGCAGTAAATCCGCGTGTTTTGTGTGCTAGTTCTGGCTTATTCGTTTCTGTTTTGCTGCATGGTCTAGTGAGGAATATCGTTCGAACTAGTTCGGTTTTTTGTTTTACTTCTCCCATTTGCAACGGTTTTGCTTCCGGCCCGGGCTTTTCGCCATTATAATTCGATAATTAATTTGTTCAATGTTCATATCTACAAATGGTGGTGAAAACTTTTTCGATCCGCTCGCACCACGCGCCGCAACTCTGTGTACGCGCGCGCAGGCAAATGAACAATGAGGGGAATGAACGTACGTAAGTGTTTTTGTTTGTATTACTTTAAATCGTAGTTTTAGCAATGGCCGCACGCGTCTAAACTGGTCCGCCGCCATTGCACGTACCTTAATTTATGGTTTCATTTTGTTTTGCAAGTATTTCACTGTGTTTTTTTATTTTTCTTTTATAATGCAGATGAGAACATTCCAATATCGAGTTTTTGTTTTTTTTTTGGTTGTTTTACGTTTAATTTATCAAGGATGCATTGAATTATTGCTTAATAAGATGCTTAAATCGTATCGGGAGATGAAGTGAAACCGAATGCGAATGAGAAGAGTGTTCGTTACATTATAGGAACCGGATGTGTCGGAATATGGATGAGCGCATAGAATTGGCAGGGTAATGGTTAAATTCGGTATATGTTCACCATTATTAGGATTATAATTGTGAAAGGATAATAAATTTAATCAAAAAGATGTAGATATTTCTTAACATGTCACTTACAAAAAAAAAAAACATATAAAATAAAGAAAATAAAACAGAGGGCGGATATGGAAATTAAATATCAAAGGAAAACAAAAGTTAAAATAAAATAACAAAAAAGTCAATAAAATTCGATCAGATTTACTACTAAATTAATGAATAAACTAGGGAAAAAAACTTTAGGACGAAATTAGACGACATAAAAATGATCGAACCTGGAACAGGGAGCTAAACAGCTGCGGGTTCATGAGTTGGAGCATTCACTCTTCGTTTTACTTGTTCGTTTTTGTATAACTCTCCCTTGCTCTATCTCTCTCCCACACTTACTCACTCACCAACCTCTCGCCGTATTAACTCCTTTCGTTTTTTTACCATTTATTTCGATCGTTTTAATTAGCTGGAAGTAGCTTTTTCACTTAAGGTGATTTGTTTTTATTACAAACATATTCATTTATGTATACATATACGTGTACGTGTTGTTGTTTCGTGAGTGAGTGTCGATTGGTTGGTTGATTAGCATGTTTGGTAAGAATGTTACAACGTTTTGCATCATCAACGTTTGCAATGGTTTGGTTAGTTTGTTTTTTTTTGTTGCTTTGTTTTACTAATTAAAATATTCACATTTATCAAATTTATGTAAACTGCATAGAAAATTGTTTGTTGGAGTGAGTGTTTTTTGTTTGTTTGTTTGTGTTGATGTCGCTTTTGCAGATGGTGGTTAGGTGTCGCTTTATATGTGTGGTTTGCTCGTCTGTGTCTCTGTGTGTCGTGTTTTGTTGGATTGTGTTTCGTACATTTCATTCGCCTTTTTTCGCGCACACTAGTCTTTCCAGTTTTTTGGTGGTCAATATTCGCTCTCAGTCGCTAGGGTTTTTGGGTTGGTATAAAATGTTACCAAAATATATGCGAGGACCATTTGCCAAAACCGGTACCGGTACCGGTGAAAACTTAACCATGCTCGCTAGCACTTCCCCCATGCAAGTTTTCCTTGCCTTCCAAGACCCAAGACTTGGAAGATCTACCGTACTACCTCTACGCACACTAAAAAAAACCCTCACGTGCGAGTGAAGTGAGGGATCTAAAGGGGGAACAAGAATGGGAAAACATCGATTAATCTAAATCGAAATGCTACTACACATCGGCCGCCCTTTCGTCACTAGCTAGTCTCCCGTTGTTGGCTTCTCTTCCGAAAACAAAACCAAATCCATTCGGATACAGCGAGCTGCAGAGGGGCTAAAGCATTCAACCCAACACGGTAAACCGCTTCCACAGTTGGGCTGCTCAGTCGTCGGTTACATAAACGGTGGTGGAACCAAGTCTACGCCTACTACGCCGGGAAGGTGGGTTCGAAACGAATGGGTTTGGAGTATTTTTTTTCTTGGCTAGTTTTTCGTTCCTGCTTTCGTTGGGATAGACACACCGGCCAATTCGGCCAATCAATACGATAAGGATACATATAAAAAAAAAACAAAAACTTAATACAAGAGTCGAATCAATAAGCTTCCCTGTCCGTTCGTTCCTGGCATGCTGCGATCGGGTTTAAAGTTAGGTTCTACATACCCCGAAATGTTCATGATATGGTACATTTTGTGTAGGATTTCTCCCGCAGACCACCGACTCCCCGTAACGTTCGTGTATGTGTGCGTGTATGTGTGTGTGTGTATTTCGTGTGTCTTCTTATCACTCACGCTGGATGGGAATGCAAGTGGTGTTTTGCAAATAGACGTACATTTTTGAAGAAGTGCATTATTAATTTTCCAGGAAAATGGGTGCTTACGTTATGTATTAGCTTTGCGCTATTTTCGTGTTTATTTTCCCCGCCACCCCTCCGTCCCGCTTCCATATTATCGTTCCAGTGGATGTGTGTATTTTGTCAAACACTTTCATCCTGGTTTTCAAATACTCAAATGCTCAAAAACATTACCTTACGTTTGACATTTGACCATAATTTGACACTGTGCGCTGGAAATGGGTTGCTGCGTGTGTAGTGTTGTGTTTTCCCGTGTTTTTGGATTTCGTTCGTGTTCGGCTGTTTGTTGGTATTTACTCGACGTTCGATTAAATTGTGGATTTTAACTGGGGGTTTAGTTTAAATCGCTTCCATTAGTTCGTTCGTTTCATCCGCGCTTCGTTCACACTCGGGGGAGCAGGAAAAATGCATTTGTGGGAGGCAAACGGTGCGCTACTGGGTGGTAGTTCCATAATGGCGGTGGTAGTGTTGGTGGTGGGCGGTGCATTATCGCTTCATTCAGTGTATGTGGGAGTAGGTGTATGTGTGTGTGTGAGTTTGCTTTTAATAGTGTTTTTTTTGTTCGTTTAATTTAACGTGCAATTTGACCTAAATTTTGGCAACTTTTCTCGCGGGCGCGGCAGTGGCACGAATAGCACAGCTGTTCTCCGTGTGCCACCCCCTTATTCCACCTACCCTATCCGCTTCCACCACAACTTGTGACACACTCTCACACAATTCGCAGGTAATTCTCATGCTCTCAGTTGTTTTGTTTTGCTAATTAAACCTTACACTTTGCTCAATTTTTGCATTTAAACCTTACAGTAATGTAATTTCGGTTCACCCACTCGCGCCTCCTAGCCTTAAGATTTAGTTTTTGGAAAGGGGAAGGGTTTTTTTTTGGTTGAGGGCGGAGGCTCGAGGAGTGGTGGCGCGGGTGGCGCCAATCCTCCCCCCACCCCCGCCGCCTCCACTCCGTCCACTTGCGCTCGAATATTTCTACTATCGTTCTAATAAAGTATCGCCTTACGCGCAATGATTGACCTCTTCCCGCCGCTTTTCCTCGTTTGCTTTGCTTGTGTGTGTGTTTTTTTTTAATTTGTAATATTATTTTCTTTATTTTAGTTTCGAAAATCGCTCACTCAACAATATCGTCATTTGTGTTCCTTGCAGTATCCTTCAATAATCGATCGATCGTTTTCGCGCCCGCTCCCTTTCTTTGCACCACGGGTGTTTTGTTTTTTATTTTCTTTGCTAAATTTTATCTTACCGCTAGTAAATGTGTGTGTTTGTGTGTGTGTGTTTACGTGAGTAATCTTTGAGTCCCACCGCTCCGCTCCGCCTGCCTGCCTGTCCTGCCCCGTCTGCCAAGAGCAAGGCAGGCAGGGCCGGTGCAGGACCGAATTCCCTTTCCCGCTGAATTTCAATTTCCTTTCTTCTAGTCTAAGTGTAAGTCTACGAGTTAGAGGAATCGCTCCGGGTTTTGGTTTTGAATTCTTACGCTCTAGTGTGGGCTGCTCCTTGGCACCTTTTCTCCCTCTCCCACCGATCATCTTCTAAGGAATTGATTATGTTTCTTATACGCTAGCGCAACTTTACAATTTGGTTTACGTTTTACGTTTTATGAAAAATTCATAGAATTTCTTAAATATTTCAGCTCCCTCCGGGCCCGGAAAAAGGATTCCCCGGAAGGCGCAGGCTGGGGGAGCGGAGGGATGCAATATTTTTGCCCCTCCCTCCCCTCACCTCCCCCTCCCTGCACCTCCAGCGGGGAAACCCTTCCCGGGGCCCGGTGGTTCACCGAAAAAACAGTGTTTTTGGGGGAGGGGGTGGGGGTTGGGTTGGGTTTTGGGTTGGGTGCTATAATTCACGCTCAAAACGCTCGATTTGCTCGTATTGGAAACGGGGGGCATGCCCGGCGGAGCGCACAAAAAACTGAAGGAATTAGCTACCAAAAGGACTTTTTGCCGTTCACGCCGCTTGCAATGCCCCCCTCCACCAGCCAGTTGATGTAAGACCATGTGCGACGGTGCGCTCGATGGTTCGTTTTTTTTTTTGTTCTATCCTTAGTAATTCATTTGCTCTATAGTAAATTGTATGCATTAATGTATGTATAACTAGTTGTAAGTGTGTATATATATATATTTTTATATTTATCTACTCTTTACTTATTCAAACGTTACGTTATCTGTGTTCTGGTTCTGTTTACGTGTAGGTGTGTTTTGGGTTTTGTTTTTTTTTTGTTTAATTAATGTTTAGCTTATTATATTTTCAGTTTTATTTTTAATCGATCCGCTCCTCCGCCCGGCGCAATTGTGTTTAAGTGTCAATTAACTATCCGCTTACCTATTTATAATTGATTGAAATTGTATGATTTACGTGTGGGTTTTTTGCTTTGCTTTCATGTCTGCCTCTGTGCTGGTGCGGTGCGGAATTACCTCCGACGCGCACGCACAATGAGCAAAAAAAAAAAACCAAACCAAAAACAAACGCTTCCCCGCTCGATCTACCGCCTTCGGGAACGCGAAGGTCGTCTGTACAGGTGGCAGGCTCGCGGCGGACTCTCCCTCCGGACGTCTCAAGATAATATGAGCGACGAGGGGCAGCCGCAGTCCGTCTCGGTTGCGATCGTTCGATCGGTCGTTTTGTTGTTTGATTTTTATTTAGGATTTGTGTGCATTTTCTGCTGGTTTTTAGCTCCTGTTTTTCTCTTCCTCTCTCACTCTCTCTCTCTAAATATGCCCGGAGACAAAGCTTGCGCCCTGTCTCCGCTATCACTTTTGTCAATCGCAATCGTCGTTGCTTGCCTAACAGACCGCACAGTACGCTACGCACACGAGCTAGAACTACATTACGCTATTTGTCTAATGTGAGAGAACGCCAATTCCGCTTTCCGGGCGGGCAATCCTACACGACGGCAAGGATAACGGAATAAAATTCGTGAAACAGGAAGCAGTTAGTGTATAATTTGGCATAAAGCATTTGGCACGATTGCACGAAACGTAAACAGAGAGTAAATCGTACTGCTATATATATAGATAGATAGTTTCCAGACTGTAAAAACTACAAACCACAAGTAACTAATATAAATCGCTCCGTGAGTGATGAGAGACGAGCTGACGCTTAACAATACACATGAAAACAGGCGAGATTCGAATCGAGTTCTATCTCTCTATGAGTTGATTCTAATGCATACAATAAAATAGATTTTTTTTTTACTTTGTGAATGAAAGTGGCTTGATGAAACGTTACCTCTGCTAGCTCACGAACGTACTACGAGCACCGGGTTTTGACTGTGACGTTGGTACATTTTTATAAGAAATGCGACTGTAGACATCCTTTTCGCGGTTCGGGTTTCGGGAGCGGATGCGTTTCTTACGTTTCTTAGGAAACTTTTTCCCAGCCTGCTGTGAGCCCGAACGCCCGGTGCTGGGTGTGCAACTACAGGAAAATTTAACTCGGAGCTAATTTTTTTTCAATGCCGGTTTGAAAAGAAAATAAATCCGAGAAAATAAATAATGTTTCAGCTGTTTTTATAAAGCTCAACAATTTTTGTTATAGGTAAAACGAGTTTAGCTTTGGGAATTCATTCCTTTCCCAGTGAAATACTAGGGTAAGCAAACTTACCGATCAAAACATGAAATCTGTGACGCTTTTGTTTCAATTTGAATTGCTAAAAGTGAACTGAATATGGTTGGAAATTAAGCGGCCTGCAGCTGTACGATATCCCTTAGCACTATACTTCTATACACCTCAACGGTGCTACCATCACATCAAGCTCTCTCTCTCACACACATACACTCTCACTCACGCACCGTTCCAAGCTCGTTCCGGAACCGCTCCTCCAAAGCCGCCCTTTTGATATTAGCTGTTACCGAAGGTTCGCTGTATAATAATGCGCATGCCGGCGTTCGCGTTACATTTTTAATAATATTTCGTTTTTTTTTGTCTGTATATATCACAGTCATGCTGCTGTTGATAATCTGATTCGGCAATCTTTTCCCGTGCATCCTCGCTGCAGCTTACACGTGTTCATCTGTGTGTGAGTTTGTGTTTTACGAGTCGTAGGCAGCGCCTTTGCAACGCCTACTGATGGACATACTCAGTGTTCTCAGTGCTTTATGGTTTATTTCCTTTTTCTCTGTCTCTCTCTCTCTCTCTCTGTCTGGTGTAATTGGTAAAAGATTGCGGCTCAATCCAGTACTAGTACCACAGGTCGGGTAGGTGCGTTCGCTCATTCTTTCGTTCGTTCGTTCGTTCGTTCGTTCGAATCTGTAGGTTCTGTAGTTCTGCTCTGCTCGTGTAGAAGTGTACGTAAATATCGGTGCATTATTGTGTGTAATTTGTGTATTTTGTTGTTTTATTTCCCCTACCCACACTACTACATTGTACATAAGAGTCACGGGACTGCAGCTGACTGCCTGACCAGTCGCGCACTCTCAGCATTTCTTTTAATATTTTGTTGCTTGCTAATAATTTAATAATACAACTCGTAAGGTTAAGGATGCTCCCGCTTACTACCAGTCGTCAGCTCAACACGATGTCCGAGGAAAATGGCGGGCACGATTCGACACCAGATGCAATTGGAGATAGTAAAAAGTAGTAAAAAAACAACTAAAACACGTTATGAAAATTAAAGTAATATATAACATAAATTATTTATAAAAACGAATATTCTAGCATAAAAATTTTTATTCAAATATTCCAAACAAAACAAAAACATAAATTAATACTGAAATTTGTAAACACAAAATTATAAAAAACAGCAGGATAAAAAGAAAACCAATTTGTTAAAAGATTTATTTCATTGTTATAATTGATACCGACATTTAATAAACTCATAGAATTTCAATAAAAAATACTAGCGAAAATAGAGATTTTACGTCGAAAAATTACAAAATAAACAAACAAAACTGAGTTTTAATTTTTCTCCCATTTCACTCCGGAAGTCTAATTAGCGCCTTATGCCAGCATCAGTCCACCAGACCGATTGCATCC
>JXXB01002891.1:0-14613 GCA_000956275.1 Anopheles koliensis
CGGAAGGAATCACTGTGTGTGATTGATTCGTAATCGTTATGGAATGTTCTTTATTGTTTGAAGCCCATTATGAATATGACTAAGCATTGGACGCAGTTTCCAGAAGTAGGAATATGAGAAGGATTCAACAAATATTTTTATAACAAAAGTATTAAAAGTTGGAACGAATATTTCAAGAAAATAGCAACATTTTAATTCCTTAGTTTTTATGTAAATAGATATGGGCAGGAATAGTTGCAAAAATTTACTGTAGCAGATTCATAACAACATCTAGTTTTTTATTTATACGGCACTAAAAATAGTGATACAGTTGATTTATTACTGAAAAATTAGTGTAATTTCATAACGTTAGTTTAATCTTTCTTGGTAAAGATATTAAAACCTCGGGGATGGCCATAGTTTTGGTTAGGTTTGTGCTTCATATATTATTACCATAAATGATTTGGAGAAAAATAAACATAGTTTATGCTAAATTTAGTTCTAACTAAAATCCATTAAATGTCATCGTTGTGAAAGCCATTTAAAAATAATTTAATATAACAGCAAATGGATAGATTCTAGTTTGTAATGGCTTTTGTCTATAGCGCTGGATAAAGTTTCAGGTACATTTAAAATATATTAGTGTATTTTTTAATGATATACAAGTACAAATAAATAAAATAAAATACAAAGAGAATCGATATACGATTAAAAAATAATAATTCACAACTTTCCAAATTTCTCAATTCAGCTTAATATTAGCGTGCTTCAGTATTTTTACAGCAAAATTGGTTTATATGTACCCAATGTTTCCTTAATCAAAATACCATCATTTTCCATCGCTTTTATCTATTACTTTCAAAATCAAACCAACTTTTATAGCAAACGCCATAAAACCATTTTCTCTCTCAGAGTGTAACATCGCTCGTGTTTTGTTTTCCTTCTGTAAGGAAACTCTCTCAACAGCTATTCGGATGCACCTTTTCTTCTCAGCGTGTCTCTCGCACGGTCGTGGCGCTGGTTCGACACGGATCAACTTCTATAAATGAGAGTCCACGCCGGGCGCCGGTCTTCAGTCGCATAGCATAGTTTTCCCGGTGCAGATACACACCGCCCGTGAGCAGCATTTGCAGCACACGCCAACGAACGAGATACACGGTGCTGCTTACCGGTTTTACGCGTGTGTCGTTTGTCTGAGTGTTGGTAGCAGAAGAAGATTTGTCTCGTTACACCACTGACGTCTGGTTTCGTTGGTCGGTTTCGTAGCATCGTTGTGGCGGAGAGTGTGTGTTCTTTTTTCGTGCTTCTGCTTGGCACCATCTGTAGCATCCGCGTAGCGGTCGAGCAGAGCATTAGTGAGTTCGGGACTGTCCCAGCGAAAAAAAAAAATCAACCAACACCGTGTTCGTGCAGTGGAAAACCGCAACCAAGCCAGCTCATAAAACGGATGAAATCGTGCAACAAGTTGTATTGCGGACGGAGCAGGCCAACATTGCTTGTGTGGTTGGAAATATTTCCAACAACCCCGAAACGGTCTTAATCGAACTGTGCCGTGGAGTGAGTGAGCGAACATTTTCAGTGAGCTGGTGGAAAGTGATCTGTGTTTCGGAAGCGTGAAAAAAGGTGAAAAAAGCAACACAATCGAGTGGATGTAATTTGTGCGGTAAAGTTTGTGCTGACGAAAATTTTAAGTAAACTGCAAGAAAGATTCATCTCTAGAGACGTTCGGTGAAGAATTTTGCATAATTCTCTTCCTTATAAAGTGAGACATTGTGGGAAGCAGAGCGAAATCACAGTAGGCATCTGGTGAATCTGACAGCAATAGAAACCTTACAGGATCTCTGGAAGCCTTCAGGCACCGTCGTTGAATCGTATCCTACGTGCAAAAGGAACAACGAAACAGCGTAGGTAAGCGTACCGGGCTTAACCATTTTATATTGTTTTAAAGTATTGCGATATCGGAAGGCTTTCGGCCTACATCATATTGAAAACCTTTCCAGCAGAGTGCAGTTTTATCGCAAAAAAAAGAACAATATTTTGAACGACATGAAAGGATGAAATTTATTGAATGAAATTCATGCTACAAGTAGAGAAATTTTACGCCAATTAAATGGCACAGTTTACGAAAGGTTTCAAGTTGCCGGTTTTTGGGTTACATTACCGGCCCGGTTTGGCCGACCCGCACGTGTGCCCTATTGACCGACGGAAAATGTCAACTCATCTATGCCGGATGGTAGTGCGAGGGTGTATTTGAACTAATTTCATTTTATGCAAATTTGAGTTTTTGGTCTTGATTGAAACATTTTTCATTCCATTTTCTACCATTGATAAATTGATGGTAGCTAACTGGAAGGGTGCTATCTGAAACCGGTATTTTCTAATGAATGAAATTTCACTCACTTGAATCATCTCGCTCTCACCCATCGCCCATCGACCGATGGTAAGTTGAGCAGTTTGGGTGGTGAATGCACGGTTTGGCAAAGATGTATCTACCTAATGTTGTGCTGGGGGAGTAGGAAAAGTAGTTTACGGGAAGAGTGCGGAATGGGCCACCCAAAATTTATAGACCTCGCTCGTGTACGTGGGAAAGAGTAATTGGCTTTAATCCGATATGCGATTTTTGAACCGAATGTGCTGTGCATTCACGATTTTGCAGGAGCTGATGAGCGACTAGTTGCACCTGACGTCAAGGATGTATTTTCATCGATTACGCCGAAACAGAACTTTGACAAGATAATCCAGGGTTTGGTGGAATTGGCTGCATTCAAAACGGAGGCAATTAAAAATTATCATCCGAAATGCGATCTTATGGGGAGGCTTATCGTTAGCTTATGTTGGCAGCACTGCTAATGCGTTACCGTTAAAACGCTATCAATCAGCATTTAAACAATTTCTAGAATGTTGTCTTGGCATTTGGGAATACGAGCAAACCGTCCGTTCGAAGTCGCCAACGTCCGTTTGTGCTACGTTATGCGTTGTTTTATGTAGAATGGAAACCCACGCGCACCCAATGCAGCGGGAACGACATACATTCCGGAACGTTCTGAGCGTTCGGTGGCAAATGTCAAGGTCAGTGCAATGCACACATTTCACTAAAACTACCACCTACAACACGGTTCGATGATGCTAAATGTGTGTGTTTTTTTTACCCGGATTGTAAACCCCACACCGTACATGAACTGTGTAGTTGTTTTAAATTTTGTTTTCCATATCATACCGACAGGCTAGCTCGTCCCACGATCAGGTAGCCCTATGTCGAGCCATGGTAAAAGATGTCCTCTACGGTACAGGCCCACTCGTAAGAGATTGTGGAAGCATCGTAGGGCTAAATGTGGAGGGAAAAGGTATTAATCATCCGCAAGTGGACCAAATCCTACTACACCGTTCAGATGAGTTTGTGAAGGGACCAGACGCAACACACTTCAAGGAAAGGGATTTTGCTCCACACGCACACGCAACACGCGGTTCGGGGCTTACAGTTTCACGATTCAAGATCGCGTGTACCGTGGCGCCATCGCACGTTTTGGCTCGAGTGTTTTGGCCATTCGTTGGGTTTGGGATGGGTTGCATAATGATCGGAAAATCCCTTCACGTTAAAACTCGACGCTTTTCGAGCGATTTCGAGCGGTGAAGTGCTGCTTTCCACACCGGACCACTTGAAACCAACACAGACGACCTGGCACTGCCCGGGTCCTGGGGTTTTGTCGCAATAAGTAGTGCACAACGAAACTCGGATGGTTCGGTGTTTCTTTCTGAGTCACGCCACGTCGAAACGGTTGGAAAAGTGTGAGCGAGATAGAGATAGAGAGCGAGAGGTTCGTAAAGTTATCGTAAGATAAATAATAATTGCGAAAATCATGCATTCCTCTTCTCGGGCGGGGAAAGGTACCTTCTCTCTTGAAGAACCAACCACCAGGCGTCTCCATCGAGAGTACATTCTTCACTGCACATTAACAAATAAAAAAAAAGAAAAACACAAACACACACACACACACACCACACCCCATTGGAAACGTGCGATCGGTGTGGGTTTTCGGGCCGAGTGGGAATGTTTGTAAACACTCGACAAACAGTTCTCACCGCACGGGTCGGAAAATTGAACAAACTCAGCAAACTATCTCCGATGTGCTCGGTCCTGGTGCACTCGAGCGTGGTAAGTTTTTCCCGCGCGCGCTTACTTTGTTTTTCTTTAAGGGAGCATATATTTCAGACCACCGCTTAAGCCCCGAGCACGGTTCGGTTTGATTGAGTAATCTGACCCGTTCGTGGCACAGCTGCTGTTCGGCGAATGGAATGCGCCGTCCTCAGGTTCGAGCCCTCATTATTGGGGTGGAATTTATCGTTTCGACCCAGAATTCAGCTGGCTGGCCCGTGATCCGGGTGGTGAGGGGTTTTAATCGGTGTTTGATTTAGGATGCACCATTCGTGATAGTTTGACTCAAATTCCGATCGAATCGGGTGTAGTGAATCGTTCCACAGAACAGAAATGATACTTTTTCGTGTGACGGAAAAATCGTGGCTAGAGGGAAGTAACTAATTTAATTGGTTGGGATTTTCCTCCATTTCGTCTGGTTATCCTGTGGCCGTGGTTACGGTTCGGGAGTTATTAAATATTCATCTTTCCATCCTTTTCGAGGATTACGCGTAACTTCAGTCAGCTACCCGCCAGGCAATTCACGCAAATCCCTTTTCATGATCATACGGACCGATGACGCGAGAAAGATCTCGAATCCTTTTGTTTCCCATGCTCTTTATTCCATTCAAACCCGTGCGAACAAAGCCGGTTTCAATTTCTGAAACCTATGTTTTCCTTAACGAAAACCCGTCGTTTTCGCCTCAAATTCTGAGGTTTCACACTTCTATCTCGGGCATCAATCACATTACGCGTTTTCTAGAGCTTGCTGATTGACGAACGTCCGGGGCAGAGACTTTCTGCGGGCGAGAACGGGTGAGAACGTGAAAGTGAAATGAACGAATCCTAAATTAATTCCCGAAGGTTGACAACCCTACCGGGGCACCGAAACTGCGGTGGAAAGGTATGGTAAAATTCTTTGCCCGTCTGCAGGGAATTTCCCTCGCTGTGGTCGGTGCATGTTTGACAATTGTCACGGTGCGTTCAAGGTATGCAGCGTGTGTCTGTATGGGTGCCGTTCGGTACGCATTCTGAAAGCCCACGAACGCATGTAGGGTAATGGTTGTGGGAAAATTATTTAGGAACTAATCGGGGAGCGCATTCTTCAGCGTCGATTTGATTTTGTTTTACAACCTATATTCTCCGTCGCTCGCGCGCGCTCTATCTCTCTCTCTTTCTTTCGTACGCGCATGCTATGGCGCACGGAGACAAATTCTGCCGCGATGAAATGAGTCGTTTTCGGGTCGGCTCTTTATGTTCGTTTCCTTGAGCGCATCCAATGGCTTTCGCGTGCATCCAACCGCGAGCGCAAGCTGCATCGACGGCTGCATTCCGATCGGTGGGAGTGGGAGAGTAATTTCCCTGCATTTTCAACCTGCCCACCGTACGGGCGATGCGTAGTCACGCACACGCACACGGAGTGAATTTCGAGACGAGCTGTTGGGGATTTGAGAAAGCTATTTTCGAATCCACGGTACGACGGTGAAGCGAGAGAAAGACACAGAGAGATAGGAGACGCATGACGAACGATGATGGCAGTGTGTACCGATGCAGATGATGTTGCACGCATCTATGCTGCTCTTTGATGCGCTGTTCATGAATTCCTTGCCGGTATAAATAGCGCCGGGCGGGCGAATGCCGTTCCCGGAACGTCGATCTAATCTTGAACCGTTCGTGTCCGTACCGTTCCGGAACAACATTCCAATAAAACTCGAGCACTCTGACCATTTGATGGGCGTTTGATCAACACGAAACAACTGGAACTGTGAATAGCAATATGGAGATCTCTAGTCCAAATCTGGAAGAAATAAAAAAAAATCGGATTTGAAATCGCAATAAGCAACAAATGCCACACGATCGAACCAGCAGGTGGAAGAAAGTATCGAGTAAACATGCTGCTTCAACCGGTCCGGTTCAGAGCGAGTTGAGATTTTCATTCATCTCTTTCAATGCGTACCAGCACGCCCGTGGGGGCAAGTGGTAAACATCGTAAAGCTGTGCCAAATATTGTAGCTTCCGCTGACTTTCCCTCATTCCTGTCTGCACCGCCCGCAGGCCATGGATGTGTATTTGTTTATCTCACTAATTACGATCGTTGTTCAATCGAATATGGCAAATCGAATTTCGAATCCCTCGGTAAATATATACTAGCCCTGGTAAATAGAACCAGCCGATTTGAGTACTTCTAAGCATTCCAAAAGTTCAGGTAATAAAAAGTATGCAACCTGAAAAGTAGAAAAGTAGAATCCGTCAACTATTATAAAATCAGATACATTCTTTTTATTAAATGGATGCAATAAAATAAAATTTCTGTGAATCATCGTCTTATAGACGGCATTTACTCGTGTGGAAGAAATGGAAACATACACAAAACAATGTAATATCTGGTTTGGTATGCAGCACATCGACCAAGTACTCCGAGCGCGGTTAATTCTCGGTATCGAAACCGATTTATTACATCGCATTAGCAAGTGGCGCTCGGTGGAAAATCTTCCCTATTAAAATTTGCCACCTTGGGTATGTTTTCCTTCTCATGTGATTCTGTGTATTCCGATTCCGATCTGCTAAACTATTCGCTGTGGTAGTTGCAGCTGGTGAGAGATTAGTCATTATGTTTTTTTTGTTTTAGAAAAATGGAGCAAAACTCAATGACATTGTATTGAAGCGATAATACAAGATAATTTCCTGCTGTGTTGAGAAGTATTAATGAAAGATGTCAGGTAAAGTTTGCTAGCACAATCGTTTGCTTATTTGATTGAACTGTTGGAAAATCGGTTTGACACCATGAAATGATTGATAAAATACCATGCTGCTGCTACGTTCTATCGCATGGGAGAACTTTCCTCGAATCGAATTATCCAAGCAATCCGATAGCAATATCCATTATCGTTTCTTTCTACGGCTGCTTCCTATCACAATGAATCCCTGGATTATTATCAATGAATTTCCACACTCTCTGCATTTTTTCTTCGCTTCCATAAATCACCCACGTGTGTGCGCGCGCTCGGAAACACAAACAGACAAATACGAAAGTGACATAGAACCAGCCAGAACATTCTTCGGCCTGTGTGTTTTTCTTCTAACTATTTATTACATGCGCCTTGCTATACGGTGCATAGAATTCCAACTTTGTTTTCCATCGCCAGCTGGAACTGTCTTGCCACGTGTAGGACTGCGGCTGTCAGCTTAATTGCTGTCGTTTGCAGCAGCTGCCACCGGGCGGCAAGGCCAATGACGATTTTTACGATAATTTGCTTTCCAAACCTAAACAATTCGCCATCGCGATCTTGCATCTCACGTGTGTGTGTAAGTGCGGTAAATGCGTGGAAAATTTTGTGGTTCACCCGGCGCTGAAAAGCAAGTTGACGTTGAAGTTTCCATCACTCGTGCATTATGCAAGGGGAAAAATTTACGACAGCGATCAATCGTTAACTCAGCGGTTTCTTGCTGGAAACGAGCTCGCTGACTTTTGCTAGCTTCTGACAGTGTGTAACGTAACAATACAAACGTCTGGTTTAGGAGAATATAGTCAACAAATGAAGCGATAGTTAATTAATAATTAATACTGTAGAAGCAAACAAAAGAATAAAACTTTACTATTTCTTTATTTATAACTTATTTATTATTTATAAATCTGTTTCTTTTTGAAAACTCTTAAATGAATTTTTTGTAAAAAACTGTATCCCAAATCAAACTCCATTTCATGTGTTACAAGGAGTAATATTTAATCATAACAATTGCAAAAGCATGACACATTTGATGACATCTCTTTGACAATACCTTCAACTTTTATTGTATTATAAAAAATAGGGTGTCGTACAGCAATGTTACACACTGTCTAAGACTTCTAAACCATCGCAAGAAAAGCACTAAAATTGATGCCGCAGTCAGCTGAATGACATACAAATGTATGCCTGGCCTGAACGTGATGTACTAGAAAGAGAGCTACTTTGGTTGGCCTTCAGGCTAACTCGATGCACTCGAAAGCGAAATTAGGCCAAAGCTATAAAACCCTTTTATCGGATCAACGCGTCAACGGGGAGTGGGACAAGTGTTTGCAACGTGCGAACATTTCTGTTCCGACCGACCAGCTCCAAGCCCTTTCCCGTGTTTTACCCTGAATTCACGGGCAAAGTGGACTCATGTTTTGGTGGGGACAACAAAAAAACTTGATGTTTTGACGAGCATTTTTTTTTGCTTCGCCCACCTCAGACGAGCCTAGGTCACAAGGCTGGACATACCCTTGGCTTTCGTGACTTGTTCACGCTCCGCGCTGACGGGATGATTCCACGGCGGGGATGATGGATTCAGTGGATTAATGCTTTAATAAGTCAGCCAAAGGGGCGTGTCGTTAACAGGACAAGACAGCGTAGCAGACAAACAAACAACACCCCAAAACGGAGGCGCCTAATGTAAACATATCGATCGGTTCGCAAACGTAAGAAAATAAAAAAAACTATGCAAATTCAGCCACCAGAGAACGCTCGATTGGTGTCACTGGTGACGCTGAGAGGTGCAACATTGTGAACGAATGCGAAAGGATTGCATTGCTCAAAAAACATGTCCCGCGTGATGAATGCATAGCGTGCCAGGGTTGGTGGGATAATATTATGCAAGTATTACACCAGCGGCTAGCCAGCGTGCCGATCGCAAAGAGCACGCCTTTGCAGCGATTAGTTTTTCTACTGGAACGAGGACACGCCGGGATGGAGAGCAACAAGAGGCGTATAAGCTGGGTCGGCAAGTTAGTTTGTATGCATTATTTATGAGTGCTCATCACGCACCATCGGCCGAAGACGCCGTGTGTTTTTTTCAGGTTATTATTATGTTTACTATCGAGTTATTACGGTTACGGTTCGAAGAAACTGCGTGCTAGATGCTGGAATAGTGCCATTTTTATTCTGGAGCCAAATGTGGATGCGTCAGCTGAAAACACCTCACACGGTCGCAGCAGCCGGAATGAACCGGTGTCCACCACCCGTGCACCTCACAAAATGGTCGTTTTTATTGAGTCGTGTGAGTCGTAATTCACTTCGCAGCTTCGCGTGCGTGCGAGTGTTTGTGAGTGTGTGTGTGTGAGTAAATACGTCGCCAGCTTGTCGCCGCCGATGTGACGAAACGCAGGCGACGATCATCACCCGCACGGTGTGGCCATCGCGATCGGCGCGAGAAGCAAATGGTCTGCTGAGCTGGCGCCTGGGTTGACATTTTACTGCAACCAATCGGTGCTCATCATAGCCGCCTCGCTCGCTTTCTCATAGCCGGATTCGCATACTCACCTCACCTCACACTTTCTGCACCCTATTCGGATGGAGGTGTGGAACATATGGCTACAAACGCGGTGCAATAAAGACGCGGGACGAAATAGTGAATTCCGGCGATGGTGAAACAAAACATCCAGCCCATCATCCATAAATTTCAACTATCGGCGTAACCCGGCTCAGCTGCCACCGCTTGTGAGTGGCTGAGGTGTGCGCTGGCGTTAATTTCATCTCGCAACAACCCAGCACGAATCTACGCTCCCGATGACAAATGAGTCCCATTAACGTGTGCGGGGCAAAGGGGACCGGGGGATGGGGCAGGAATTTTCTCGCGGCTTCGCGGTGATGGCGACAACGCACCAGCTGGGTGTTTCGTTTCGTTTATCCCCCGCTTGCTTGCACTTACGATACGGCGTAGGAATTACTGGTGCACCACGGTGCAAAAACAAAGCGTCCGAGATGACAAATCGTGTTCACATTTTCAAATGCAGCAGAAGCAGCAGCAGCAGCAGTAGCAGCAGCAGCAGCAGCAGCAGCAGCAGCAGCAGCAGCAGCAGCAGCAGATGAATGTCTTTCACTCTGTGCTTTAGCGCGTGGAGCAATATTTAATTTTCAATCCGGCTTCGGTGGCCGGTCACTTCCGGCGTGCACTACGTTTTGAAAATGTGTGTCCACCTACGGGATGGGCGCCAAAAGGGTTTCCTTATTGCGTGCTGCGACAGAAGTTATTACGCCGAGGAGAGATTGAAAGTGCATTATATTTTTGCCGCGGTATCATGTTTTCAGTTTCAGAGGGATCTTTGTTTAACTTCCTGGCGTTTAAATCATCTTGTGCGTACTGTATTACCAACGACGTTTTGTTTGGGTTTTTTTAATGGAATTTAATCCTGTTTCCTTATTTTTTATGGATTAAATTTTTTCTCGTACATACAAACATGTATATGAAATATTAAAAAGATTCTTTTATAAATTTTGTTCCTTTTCATAATTTTTAAGAAACATTACAGTTAAATGTAGATCAGAAAAGATTTTTTTTTGAATTGAAAACTTCTTTGACTTTGGGTTCGAGTGGTTGAAAAATGTCATTAAAACACTTGACCTCAGTTTCCAAACTTTATTCGATCGGAAGTCAACGAGAGCAACAAACTTAATCGTTTTATATGCTCCTCTTTACTACCAACAGCAGGAAATGGGAGCCGCAATATTATGCCGCAATGTTTCTCTGTCGTGTTAAAAACTCACTAGCAAACAGACATTATTTCCCAGAAAAACAACCATTAACATGACACACGCACACGCCAGAATTCTGTGGCCAAAAACTTTGGCCCGATGAACGGTTGCCAAAACTGCTCCAAAAACTAGGTTAATGGCCGCACCAGTGGAACAATTTGTTTCCTCACACGATTGGACACCATTTCGGGTTGGAAAAGTACAAAAAAAAATACTACTAGATGCCGGAACTTACTAGTCCGACTACGCTTGGCTGGCTGCCATCGATACAACCGGGTTGATCGGATGCCGGTCGGGTGAAATAGATTTGATTGGGGTCCTAAAAAATAACGATGCGGTCGTTGACAGGCGGTTTGGTGCGTTTCGGTTTTTTTTGCGAATATTTGTCCACCGATCGGTCAATTCGAAACATAAGGAGGTGATGACACATGCGAGCATGATACGGTTTGCGAAATTGTTGGCATGTGCCGTGGCTGCGAACGTTTGAGCACACTCGGCGACTGTCGTGTTTTCGGTTCGGTTTATGTTTTCCATCGCTAGGTGTGAAGTGGTTCGTTCAATTTACGGCGAGTGGGAAAGAGATGTCGGCCTGAACAAGCTGATAGAATGATGACTCGATCGGTTGAGATGCTGCCGGGGAAGCATCCACGACAATGCGATCGAGCGATCCTGAACGAGAACAACGATACAAACCGTTTCGTTGTTGCCTCTTGTACTCAGAAAAGTACAATCTTGTCCTTCTCACTGTAATCTTTTTATTGAAGAGCGAAATGAGATCCAAAAATAGCACCATAATCCGGTTAAAATGTACATTTTTATCCCGGTTTTAATGTGCTACCTACTGCTTCAGAGGGGGCGCGTTCGGTTTGATGACGATGGTTTTTGTTGTCGCTTCTATCGCAAGGAATTTCCTACACACGAACGATCGCGAACGAAGAGCAAAACACAACGCGGCGCAGTGTAATTTTGTCGCGTGTTTGACGGCGCTCACAGAAGCGATGGCTTAAAAAAAAAATACTGCACCAACGCCGGTACCGGTGCGTTTGTTTATGTTTATGGTATTCGCATAAATTTTGCACACCGAAAAGCCACATTTGTCGCCGGGATGTCGCGGCCGATGATGAAAAAAAACAAAAAAAAAACGCTATCCAAACTACGTCGTAGTTCTGAGTTTTCTGTTTCATTCATTTTTTTTGTTTTTGCGAAGAATGCGCCTCAGGAATGCGTAGCCAACAGCATCGTTAGAGGAATCATTGCGGGGCGATTTATCATAGGGATGCAAATATTTCAACACATCTGCAACCAAAGCCGCAGGTGAGCCGTGGAAGACTGTGGTGGAATTTGTTTTCCTCCCGGAAACAATGGCGTACGGTGTGTAGCGAAAACCATGTCGTTTAAAAAACATTCCACAATCAAAACGATGACGGGCGGGCCGGGTGTTGAAGACATGTTGATCAACTTTTATTTTCGAGCTCATCAAACACCGAAACGGCATTCCACTCGGGCGGGTTTATTTTCGAACCGGCCATGCTCCGTTTGATCTGAGTGCAGAGTTGGTGTTTTTTTTTCCTGTTATTTTAAACATTTTCGATTCATCTCGTTTTCGATTGAAATGCGAAGACATCGGGACAAAATCAGCCAGTGAGTAATGGGCTCTGGAATGAGCGTTGACGGTGGCCATTTAAGGAGCATGTCAATTTCACGTGGCATCACACGGCCACCGGTTCCGGGAAGGGGAAGTATATTATAAACCCATCTTCCAATGACGCCATCCGGTGTGTCCAAATGGTCGGTTTATTTACCACATCCAATTCCACGACCACATTCCATCCGCTCGGAAATGAAGCATTCAAAACGGACGGATACGGTGAACTGATCGGGAAACTAATCACACTCACCTGCGCAGAACGCATGCGTTTCGGGGCGGCTCGCTAGTCCGGCAGGGATTAGGGACTAATGAGACCGAGAGATACGCGCCGAATGTGCGGTATCGTTAAACAAAGGGAGCACGTTTTCGATGCATCCGTCCGTTCGGTCCCAACACGGGAGCGTTTGTTGGTTGGTTGAAGATTTGGTTACGATTGGTCGTGGGTGCCTTCGCAGCAGCTTCCAGCGGCACCGCACGTGACACGGCTGGCTGGGCTAGATTATTGTGTTTGCTTATTCGCTTCGGCTCAAATTGCGGTGGATGCATTTTAGCTAGTTCCATTATTTCGTACCTCGTGCACGCTACTCGTGCACATGTATTCGGAAGAAATTGGCGATATTGTTTCCTGCAGTGGATGAAAAGTGAGGAGTGGAATTTTCTAACCATAAAAAATGAACATACATATAAAGAAAACATGATACTGCTTGCACCTACGCGATAGATAACAACGCTTTCATCGCTGCTCTCTCGCTCTCGGTAAACGTCATCCAAAGAGGCTGTGGAGCATTCGTGCGGTTGCAAACGCAGCAGGCGTAGTCAACCGAGATGACGTCACTAGCCATTCGTGACGTTGTGACGTTTTTCTCTCTTCTTCCCCTTCACCGGTAGAAAGTGGTACGTGGAACGCTTTTTGATATTTTGACTTTTGTGTACGCAGAAGAACCCACGCTGGGTAAGCAATCGTCCCGCTGGGGTTGTACGCTGCAGAAGAAGCTATTCATTTTCAACATTCACTCTTTCAAATTCACTGGGCTGGAGAGCATCATAATTGAGCACGTGGTTTTTACTCCGGTGTGGGCGTGAAAGTAAATGCTTCTGGCGAGGTTCAATTTTTTTTCGAACGTTAAGCTAGGTGGTTTTGAAACAGCCGCTAGTCGAATGGATTAATTTGATTGCTTTTTGTTTTGTTCTTGATGCGAAGTCGGTCATGCCTACCAGGCGCCTCCATGGAGCTACGCATGAATGATTGAAAATTAGGTCAAATGTTTTTGATGCACCTTTTTTGCAATGCCTGAAAGCACGATTACCGCGAAAGGGAATCTTTCTCAGACCCGGTCGGCAGAACGTGTTGATGGTGCGTTTAAATTCAATCAGCCGAGTGGGTGGCTCTGTAAAGTAGCCCACGGGTGACGATGGAAAATTAATTAAAAGCTTTCCCTCGTTGGGATTTCTTTCATTACTGCGCGGTTGGTGCGGCTCGCAGACAAACACGTGCTCGCCGATAAGGGATACAGATGCTGCCATCTCCGTTATCTTTGTGGTTCGCTCCGTGGTACGTGTTTTATTTGCTTCCCGATAAGACGGCAAATGTCACTTGTCAGTTCCATTGCATTGCCATGAACTTAACATTAAACATCATTCTCGTTTTTCTTCGATTGCAGATTCGTGAAGCTGAAAGTGGAATAGGAATTTCTGCACGCCACCAGCCCAACAGGCACCAGCACGATGAAAACGGAGGAGAAAACAAATGTACCACGCGTGCGGATAGCCGTGCTCGGGAACGTCAATGTAGGAAAATCTGGTGAGTAATGAGACGTTTGTTATATTTCCCCCAAACCAATTGGTGGTGGGTAAAAGATTTTTTCACTACTTTCATATTCACCACTCAATCGTTGCTGCTTTGGTAACATATTCCACGCTTTCCAAGGCTGGAAACATGAACAAGACAAACAGAAAATGATACTCTCTGCTAAATCGGAGCTTGCGCGGGCTCAAACCACCTTGAGATTCTCCATTTCCACTTGATCAATTAGTGCAGTCAGTGGTATTGTTTGATAATAAACAATGGGCGCACAGTTCTCGGTTCTCTTAGAAACACAAACCACTCGATTGAACCAAACTGGAAACCAACGTTCCAGTTAGGAGGCGGTTATGTGGCGAGCAAGATGTTTCTCTTTACACGATCGATTTCACGCCACCTCTCGCCCCACCTTCTTCCTCTGGCTAGGATAGACTAAAAAGTAACAGTTTCAGGCCCAAACGGACCTTGAACGTGCCCTCGAATCGGGATGGCGCGATGTTAGTTTTTCCCGTCTGCCAAACAATCGTGTGGTTTTTCCTTTGGATGGCGTGGGAAGTGTGTA
>JXXB01002936.1:0-12106 GCA_000956275.1 Anopheles koliensis
TACGTTTATTGTTTTCTGACTCTCTGCAATTTATGTTCATTAAAAGTAAAGTAAATAGAATTTTAAAAAATATATTATCGAACATTACTTTAAACATACTTTTCGTGTAGTCGAAGCGTGAAGCTCGTTCGTTGCTTGATCAAATCCTCCCGTGCGGTTACTAATTCGTTCTGTTTACTTTTAAAATCCTCCTCTAGCGTTAAAAACTTTTCAGTTTCAAATGTAATCTGTTGTTGCAAGCGTTGTATATTTTGTTCCAGACCGTAGATAGTAGTCCTTAATTTATCCTCGGTACCCTTCCACATCGCTTCTCGTTGCTTAACACGTTCGTTGAGATTGTTCAGTTCTTCCAAAAGATTTGTCTTTTCTTGTCTTGTTTGTTCCAGTTCAATCTGCAATATCTGTTCGGTGTTGCTAGTTTTAACAGGATTCGAATTATAAGAACCTTCACTATCGCAACCATTAATTTGTTCCTTCAACTGTTCTATAATTTTCTCTTTCAATTGCAAGGTCGCATGTGCACGTACTCGGTATTGTTGAAGTTCTGACAATGCATTTTCTGTTTCCATTTTCGCAGTTTCCAGTTTGGCATGAATTTCCTGCTCACTTTGTATGTGTTTGGCAACTGTTGATTCCAGCTCGGAAATGGATTTGACATATTTACTATTTGCCTCTTCAATACTAACCAGTTTTCCAGCTAAATTATTCTTTTCTTCCGATAAGCTTTCACACAGCGACTCCAGTTCCATTAATCTTCTTTCTGTTTCACCATTGTGTAACTGTTGAGACAGCTCAAGTTCATTTTTCAGCTCGTCTCGTTCCGCTTTTATTTCGGCAAGAATAATTTTTGTAGCTGCAAGTTCCTTTCCGATAGAATAGTTCAACTCACGACTATCATTCGTTGAGTTATTTGACACAACTTCGCTCATGTCAATAACTGTTCCATCTTTCTTTGAGTTCAGAGAGCTACGTCTGGAAGAGGTTTCGGAAAAGTTATACTTTTCGGATTTGGACGATTGTGTTTCAACTTCCGCATCCTGGCTCTTTTCGTACGATGGGTTTGATGCCGAACGGACCATACTTCTCGGTGATTTTTTAACAACGAGAGAACCTTTCGGAGTAGCTTTTGCTTTGGCTGTGCTTAGTGAAGAAATTTCGTTTGCCATTACACTGACCTCCAATAACGGAGCAACCTCCACATCATCAGATTCTGGCCGCTGCTGTAACACGGTAGCAGCATTTTGATCTATCTTCGTGAGAATATTTTCTGCCTTCCCGGCTAGATCTTGAAACCAGGACATACCGCTAGGGATGTTTGTTATAATACCTTATGTGACGAATGCTGGAATTTACGACGGAGCTAAATGATCCCACACAAAACTCTTTTCAGACAATCATCTGCCATGGAATGTAAATATTTACGTCTACCATTTTCATGTTATTGTCACATTGAACAGTGTTGCCTAGTTTGATTTCTGGCGATCGATTTTAAATTATAAAACTGTAAATAAGTTTTATCGTTAAAACTAAACTGGAAACTAAAAATAAAATTCATGAAATATGAATAAATATGAATACAAATTTCTCTCAAATCAACATTTTATTATTTAAACGTCCATTTGTTTCACGCATTTGTATTTCAACATATCCGATTATCCGGTTTCAATACTGTACAGCTGTCAAACTATTGCTGGTGAACAGTTTGTTTATATTTTGGTTTATATTTGATGTTCTCGTAAAGACACATTTGCATCAAAAATGTCGGCACGTTACTTTAATAATCCGTTTAAAGACTGTGATGAGAAAACTCACAATCAAGAAAAACCAATGGTGTCACGAGAATCGTTAATTGAGTTGATAAAAAAATTCGTTCAACTAATCGAAAGTAACATTGATACACAGCATCGCGAAGATCTTTATGTTGGCGTTGCCGGTAAGATTTTTTTACATCAAATCCTCATATAGTCAACAGTGCTGATATCATTTGATTTCCAGGTATTGCTTTCATGTATTGGAAGCTGTCCCGATGTAATGAAACAAAAACTATGTTTCCGTGTTTAGAACTGGCTTCCAAATGCATTAAGAAAGCTAAAGAATTATCTGCAAAGAAGGAGAAATCAACCAAGAATTCTACTGCATTTCTTTGTGGTAATGCAGGCGTAGCGGCCATATCAACTGTTATCTCACATGATATAGGGAATCAACAGGAAATGCATTACGACTTAACGAACTTTTTAAAGGGATTCTATTACTGCACTTCTACCCAGCAATACGATGCAGACGAAGTTTTAGTAGGTAGGGCGGGCTATCTCCATGGAGCTTACTGGTTGAACGAAACTATTACTTCAATACAACCGATATGCAACGATATGATAATTGAAATCTGTAAATCACTCATAAAACGTGGACGTAGTATCGCAGCTTCATTACAAATAACAGCTCCGCTAATGTATGAATATCACGAGAAACCCTATCTCGGCGCTGCCCATGGAATTTGTGGTATTTTGCACGCTCTGCTAGAATCACCATGGTTCGACCGGGATGAAAGCGGACACTTTCGTATCTCTTCCACCAAAAAAGCAGATATCAAACATTCCATAGACTACATTCTAGCTTTGCAAAATAAACATGGAAACTTTCCTACTCGTCTTGATTCAGACAGAATGCTCGTGCACTGGTGTCATGGATGTGGTGGAACAATTTACCTTTTCGCGAAGGCATACCTTATATTTGAGGACGAAAAATATCTTCAATGCTGTAGAAAATGTGCCGACGAAATTTGGCGTCACGGATTGCTTCTTAAAGGACCAGGTATTTGTCATGGAGTTGCGGGAAACGGTTATGCTTTTCTGCTTATGTACCGGCTAACGGGTGAAATTAGTTATTTATACCGTGCTAGTAAGTTTGCTGATTTCTTAAAAGCAGATATTTTTTCTGAACGATTACTCGCACCTGATCGTCCATACAGTCTGTACGAAGGGCTTGCAGGGACCGTATGCTTCTTAGTTGATCTTTTAAATCCTTCGAGCGCTTCATTTCCGTTCATGGATGTGTTTAACAAAAAATTTTCTTAATGGCCATGAAATTCGTACAAAATAAATCAATGGGAATTTAAGCGTCGTGTGCTTTTTTATTCAGTGATTAAAAAATAAAATAGTAAAATCTACAACAGAAAGTTATCTGTTCTAACACGAAGTGTAAAGTACTTTTGTGATCGTTAGAATATTCAAATCATGAACAGAACTTTCATAACTAGTTCCATAAAGCCACTTTTCGATAACACAATGATGAGTTGTTCCGGTAAGTTTGAATAACATAATAACAGTTCATTGCAAAATTCGTGCTCGAAAGTATCAACTACACACACTTTATGATGTTGTCGGTTAAACGGAAAACCAAGCCATCATCAGCGAATGCAGCTAACGCTGGCTCATCAGGTAGATACATGTTGAGGCACGTCGTCGTCCCCGTGGTCAGTAAATTCTGCTTGGTGGAGTTGTATGTCACTGTACACACCGGTATGTGGCCTTGGATAGTGTCTGACGGCATAACAATCAAACGTGGTACTTTAACTTTCTGTGCCATGTCAACAAACAAATGATTGGTTAAAGGTATAAAATGTCCCCTGTACCACTTTGTTTCCGTCAGTCGTTTTGACGGTCAAGTTCAGAACAGTTTTGTAGAGAAATAGTGGGTAGGCTAAACAGCATCATGAGGATCGTCGTCGGACTAGTGTTTATCCTAGTTGCATTGTCGCTGGTAGATGCTAAATGCAACAAATGCAATCGCAACGAATGCGAATGTAAGCTTGAAATCGTTCGCGGACCACCACCGCAACCATTTCCGTTTTACAAAAAGAAAAAGTGTAATGTAACGAAACCACTTGAGTTGAAGCCCAAACCGGACGTTTGTTCTTGTGAGCAGGAGTATCGCATACGACCTTCAGCTCCAGATCATTGCGAACCAAAGTTTGCTAAGTCACGATCATGCGAATGTGGTTTCGAGCATCATACCGACCAACCCAAGCGGTAAGAACAATTTTGTTACGATTGCGCAGAATAGTTGGAATTATATTGAGTGCGTGTTTATTTTATTTACAGGCGATATCCTGCAGACATCATAAGCCGACAATTAGCCATCGAATATGCACACAAGAAAAACGTTCCGGAAACTGACTTACACATGTATGTTCGTCCGATGACACCGGCTCCGAAGTTGAAACAGGAAGGTGTACCAGAAGAGCGACTGTTTAAAAACAACCTCCACGTACTTGAGCTGAAGCCACCCAAGCGCAAGCGTGTCCATTACCGTGTATACTCGTCGGAGGAGGCGGAAGGTGCTCCGTGCAATCCAAAGCATCAAAGCTATTGTGATATCTGCTACGGTAAAATCGAAGGCAAAGAACCCAAGTTCGACGTTCTCAAGCAGGATGGGCCAGTGTGTGATCACTGTCAGGACCGTTCCGACACCGAAGAGGTTGTTAGCACGGAGGAAGACTATTCTCCCGAGGAACCAACAAAGCACTGTTCCAAATGTTCCAAATCGAAAAAGAAGTGCGACTGTCCGCTGAAGGACGATAGCTTCGAGCCTGAGTCTGAGGAATACGAATGCCCGTTTGCTAAAACTTACTTCCGTAAAACTCGCTCATCGGGTGATCTTGAACCCGCACTTGTGGTGTAAACATTTAAGTGCGATGATGATTTATGTGGCTTCAGTTGTGATATACTTTTATAAGCCTAGTAGGTTTTGCTCGTGAGCGCATTACACACATGATTGTACATAGTGACTTGAAAAAAATATAATTTGTACCAAGTATTTTTTTGTATTTTTCTGTGTAGTGTTACAATGAACCCGAAAACTAGTGTAGCTTGCTGTGTAAGACTGCAAATATCGGATGACAACAGCTTGTGTTATGCGAATTAGGTGATATGTAAATAATAATACCCAACTGATCCTGCTTGGTAGGTCCTGTTATTGTAAATATTTTTTGAAAATGATATAAATAAGTTTGGTATGCCGTAAAATCGCTGTCATAATCTTTTTTAATAACAAGAAGTAGTTGCAGAAGAAAATAAAATAGGACGATGCAGTGGTATGTCGAATATTTCTTCATGCTCTTCTTGGCGTAATGACCTGCATTGCCATGGCTGCGTTTTTACGTTTTTACGGCAACGTAGCTCTACACCTTTGCTATATGGTAACAATACTACATGAGTTTTGAAATCCTTTCTAAATTTGTCAGGTTATAAAGTTTTGTTATTTTTTCCATTTAAAAAAAATCATTTACACCCGCACAGGAATCCTGCGGATCTTATACCATGAGCTTGTACCGAGACAACCGTTTTCAACCGGGACAACAATGAGATTTAAAATTAATTTAAAAAAGGATAGTTTTTTTAAACATAAAAAAAAGTTGAAACACATTTTTCTTATTGTCCTATATTTATTGATTGATAAGAATTGTTTTTATTAGATTTTTTTTTATCGGATACATAAAAAACGTTAATGTTACATAAACAGTCAAAACATTGAAATATTAACTTATCACACGCGTATGAATCACACGTAACACACGCGTAAAAAATAAACACCTTTGTCTATCATACAACCTTTGTTCTATGAAAGACATAATCACTACTACGCCATTTAAAATAGACTTATCGCACGCATTTATTCCGTAACCAACATGGCGCTTTCACATAACCTTTCAAGTTCCACAAATAAAAAAACGGATATCCAGAAAAGCTTATCGTAGCAAAATGCTCTCCACAGTACGCGGAAAACGTGATTAAACATGCTGTATACGTGAGGCAACACAGCTACAGGAACAGCACCAATGTTGTGCTACGTTGCAAAATTTCTCTGTTGCATGCATATGCTCTACCTTTTCATATACGTGACCTTTTGTGTCAAAATTTTACATAACTACACTCGGTAACTATTCTGCTGAAACAGAGGCACCACGGGAGGCGCTTGTTTGTTGAAACGCTTACAGCGCGTCTTTATCTGGATATTGTTCCAAAGGCAGAAAATGTGCAAAGCTTTTGTGATGGGAAAGTTATAAAACAATTCAGCAGCAGTTGGTCAGTTTGCATAGCCATTGTTAGGTGACAAGATGAAGTTCTTAGGCTGGACCGCGCTTACCCTGTTGATGCTGATCTGTGTTGTGGTGCAAAGGAGTATTGCACTCCCAAGAGAATACTGCCACTCATCGAGAAGCGATAATGGATTTCCCCATGAGAAGTGCTGCAACGAATGTCCTGTTTGCCGACATCACTTCGACGTAGAAGCACCAAAGGATCCGGGCTGCAGGAAGCTCCACAACTTTCACTACGACGTGGAAAAATTCGCAGACTGTCACAAAGAAACCTACGATCATCTGGACGCAGCGGTAGAGGTTCTACCAGATCCTGGATGCAGAAAGTAAGAGAAGTTTATTGTTGTAATTTGGGTCATTCAATCAAGAACGTGTATTTCTCATCGATGTTTTTGTCTAGGTCGTACCATTATCATTACGATGTACAGAAGCCTTGTTATTGCGAAGAGGAGGATTATGACACACTTGACTTTGAAGTAATCGAACCACAGAAGAAGAAAAAGTGTTCCAAAGTAAAACTGCACGTATATGCGGACCACCCTGTGAGGGGTAAGTTACTCTACAGCACAAATGTGAAAAAATATCTGTATCCAAAAATGATCAAACTTTGCATTTTTTATTTCTAGAGTGTCAATGTGATTGTAACAATAGACGGTATGTGAAAAATAATACAAATAATAATTCGTTCAACAATTCCGCTCCGGAAGCTTTCATAGACGACAGTGCAAGTAACAACATACCAAGGTTAAAGCGCAGTGCTGTAATCGCCGAATGCGAACCACGCCCTAGTCAATTTTTTTATCATACACTCCTACCGGCAAGATCTAACTTCCGAGCAAGAAAACCATTCCAACGTCGTCTTCCAAACGGACCTCGGTTAAAGCGAAAAGAGTATGATTTCACTCTTAGTGATTCACGGAGTGGATTCGTTTGTCATTGTACGCCAATAGATCACGCCAAAATGGTGGAGGCGCGAAACGATGAGCATGTTGGTGCTCCCAAATCGCTAAAAACAGATGTCGAGCCTGCCGTATACATAGGCGACTCGTCGAATCCGATGACGTACGAAAAGATAAAGAAGCATTTGGACGCTCTTCCAACGGAGGAGTACAGTCCTACTACCAATGATATTATTGGCAATTTAACTGTACTGTTTTATGATATTTACCAACAAAAGCACAAGAAAAATTTTACACTACCTTTAAAGTATGGTACGCGGACTGTGATTGACCAAGGTGATGGTTTACAAACGTATAATATTACACCGATTGAAGGTGAATACGTGGCTCCAAAAATAAATCGCATCGCGTCTAAGGGTCTCAAGCTGATCGGACGGAAAATTGATCGCAAAACAGGGCAAGAAAGCGTGCCGCGGCCGGGGATTCCTCGAAGGAATCGGGTGCGCAGGAGACCTTAGGGTGCATTAGTACCAATACTTAGTTATTGTTATATTTGTTGTGTTTGTTCTGTTCTAAATTGTGGGGATTGTTTAGGAATTTTTTAAATGTAGTTTATTGTAATTTTGTATTTATGTAATAATACCTGTCTTTCTCTACACTTATTTCACCACAGTTGACATGGACACTAGCAAAATGCTTTTAATTCGAAAGGAAGACGTACTGTTGGACCAAATACGTTGGACGAGACTAATGGACTTACAAATTGACCTGCATGTTTGACTGATAGAAGATACTAAATAAACAATTCTATAAAAACAAAGATTTCTTTCTTGTTTCATTAACTATATGTTATTAAATTTTGTACATTTCGTGGTTACTTTTATAGGTCCATGCAGGAATTATTTAGTGATATAACCGCGTTAATTAAAATTAAAAATAGACAAAAACGCACTTTTTAATTGTAATTCATATGCGATAATTTACTTAACAGTGCTCGCAAGATTCTCCACTTTCCTCGCAGCTGCAATCCTGCTCCGATTCGTCCGAGTGCTGTCGTGTCTGTGTATTGTACTTTTGAGGTAACCTTCTGTAGGCGATCGGTCGTTCGCGACCACCATAGCTACGCTCTCTTGGTTCCGATTCATTAGACTCACGGCTCTTCGTCTCATGATCTCTATTTTGAATGTCACTAGATGAAGAACTTTCGTCGCTACTACCTTCCGCATCCGCATCTGTTACTGGTTCAAAAATCTGCCCACCATAATCACTGTCGGATCGAATGAACAACTGCTCAAACTTCAAATCGTCACTAGTAGATTGCTCGGATGATGCATCATGCTGTTCGTTGTATTTTCGTTTACGAATCACTTTTCGTTCGTGCAACCTTCGCTCAGGATCGTCTATTGGGTAGGAATCGTCCTCCTGACTGCTAAAGTAATTTGGTTGTACACGCTGTGAACGACGCGCTGCTTTACAGCTTTCTGTTGATTGATGGGCCAGACATCGCATCAACTTTTGGACACTTTCATGGTTGCGATCATACATCTCGTGCAGATATTTACGGAAGCAACTTGGCAAGTTAGTGTTCTCAAGGTACTCCTCTACCGAGGTCGATTTCTTCGATAACTCCCGGTTGGGCAGACCATTCGGATTGTCCACGTGCCAGAAGTTTTTAAGAAACGATTCCGGACTGTCATTTGTGGAAGCATCGGACTTTGCAACATGGTCGTTATTTCTCTTCTGGTGTGCTGCAAATTTCTCTACAGTTGGGAAGATTTGCACCGGACGCATGAAGTCGTCTCTTGTTTGTCGCTTCACCTGTTGGCTTTCACTAGAGGGCTTTTGTTCAGTTGATTCCAGATGAAACCAGACTGGTTCCAGCTCAATTTTCAGCTTGTCACTGTCGGATAGCTTCCGAATGTGCATCACATGTTGCGATGGTTGCGCGTGCTCAAAGTAATCGGCCTCACTGTGAACCTAGAGTTTGAACACAGTCAATGTCTGATTCGCGATCAAATTTTCTTACATCACGCTTACCTTATGCGGAAAAAGTCCCGCAGCGATGATAGAACAAATTACAACAATTTCCACGAGCCCGTTCATCGTTCGCTCTGACACTGGCCCGACAATGCCCCTGCTCTGGTTTAGTTGATCACCGGTGGTCCCCAGATGTGTTGTTCTATTGTGGTAAAAAATCCTTCAAGAAAGCACATAAACAGTCCGCAGAAGGTCAACTTCCGACTCTAGCCGAAATTGTGTTTGAGCAACATGGACTATTGTGTTGGTACAGACACATGTAGATGCTACTGTTTTACGTGACTTTCCCTTCTGAAATGTCCACAACAACTCACATTCTGCTGAGCTAGCTGGAGATGATGATTGTAAACAGACACTTTCAAGTACAGTACTCCTTTTGCAATGAATCCACGGATAAGAAGTTCAGATAGCATGGATTAAAGTACTTTAGAAACTTAACACACAATGCGTTACGTTTACACATCCTAAAGCATTCTCAATGATCCTAACATTAAATCGTTTTAAATTAACTTTCGCTAAGTATAGCTTCAGTTTAAAAAAAGTCACCAAAATATATTCATTCGTAAGGACTGAAAGATACGTATACGTATGCACACTCATGACCTCGTTATGTCAAACAATGGTACATTATCTACTCATTTCATAGCACCGGCCGTTCGAATCGTATGGCATTATCTTGCAAGCAGAAGATCTGTCTAGAATTAACGTGTGCAGTGAACTGTCCGCATGATTGCACGGTGACTTTCACCTTTACCACACCACTCCGCGGCAACGAGCAAAAGTGCATGTTTTGCATTCGGAGGGTCACTTGGAGAAGTTTTATGCCAATGCCAGCAAGTCGGACCATCTGGCTGCGTAGGTTAGAACCACCAGTTTGTCAGTAATGCGCCGAGCTGTTAGTATAAAGTGTCGATGTGTCGATCTTACTGTTTGCCATCAAAGTGAAATTCTGTTTGATACTCTATCCAAAGACGGCGTAGTTATCACGATGAATGCTCTCTTCGTGGCCATCCTAAGTGGTGCTATACTACTATTTCCCTCTTCAGAATGTGTAAGAAATTAACAGTGTGTCAGTCTAACTTGAATTGTTTTGTTTTTTTGTTTTGTTTTTTTGTTTTGTTTTCGTTGCTTTACTCAACATAATTTTCCTCACTTAAAGCTCCAAGTGCTAAACGCTGAAATTACTGGTACTGCCGCATCCAGCGTTGCCCCGAAATCTCCTTTGTTAGAGATAGTGCTCCGCATACTCGACACTATACAGATTGTGCCGAAGAAACGGTCAAGGCGACAAGACCGATTGCAAACTCTTCCGGTATGGTACGAGCAGGGCAACGAATGTTTCGACAATCGCTACATCGTGACCTTCATTAGCTTTCTTTTCTTTTGTTAACCTGCTTGGTAAACGGAATTTGCTTGGTTGATGCACAGACCCAACATACAATAATCTAGCACACAACACTCTTACAGCTTGCCATAGAAAACGCTTAAGTAAGAATATGTATGAAATCTGTTAACTGCCCTTCGATAGCTGGCCCATACGCCTAACGCGGCTTTCCGTCATTTCTAATGCGCATTAATTCATGGTCATGTCATGGTCATTACTCGGTTGCATGAACTAGAGAATTTGAGTTGTCACTTACGTAATTTGATATTGATGGCATGTTCGCGAAAGTGTACTCAGCTCCGTGCAGTATTGTACAAAATTTGTTTGTACTTGTTTTTTTTTTGTTTTTCACAGCTACCCCCGTTGTTCGGCAGTACATTATTTGGTGGGCGTACGGAAAAACCACTCCTAGCACTGTCCCTAGAATCTGGCGAGGAATCACGCCCTTCTTCCATCCACCACGAACATCCCGAAAATGTATCGTATGACGAAGACGAATATTACCCGTTTCACCGACACCAAGTACGGTGGCTGACAGCGAACAAGCGGTTTTACGACATGGTTCTGGGCGTGCTGCAGGTACTGGAAAGGCAGGCCCGCCAGGAAGTGCAACGTGCTCGGGAGCAACAGAAACCCGAGCGGTCAATAGCGGACACCGACAAAGACGAGCAGCCGGCGTAATGAATCAATTTTGCTGATGGGAGAGGAAGCAATAACCTGACCGCAGTGAAGTAGGTAAAAAAATATTCATTCAACTGGATCAAGGGCTTCGTCAACCGGCAGCGGTTGGCTCTGGCATTGAAATTCAATTGAAATAAACTTCTATCATATGGACAATGATCATGAGTACTGTACGAGTCACCCTCTATATTAGGATGGATAGATCGTGCCGAGCGTATGATAAAATGTGCTAAGCCTATCCGTTTCTTGCATTACACAACAAGCGTTCCTATCATTTCAAAAAGCCAAGTTTTGCAAACGCAAAACACCCCACATGCTAGTATCATTAAGATCAATTGCTAAACTGGAAATAATAACTTCATTGATAGGTCTCGTTCATGGAATATACAAATTAGAACGACGATTTTGCCAAACTCGCCTGACGCTCTTTCGCTATCAATCGGAAGTCAGCTAAATTGCCCGCATACCAATGTAGTACGCATACCCGTACGATCGATGTTATTTACGCTGCCTCTAACGCGAGTCGAACGTGTAGATGTGCACGACAAGTTGATAAGCGCTAAGGGATTGGAACCAAAATAAGGGAATCTCGTACAAAATACGAGCACCATAGCTGCCCAGTACGTAGCAATGCTAACGAACGATCGTCTCTACCGACATCTACACACACGCGTACAGGCAGCAAACACCATCAAGTAAATGAAATATCAGTTCAAGTGCGACGACTTTTAACATTCGTGATTATTCGTTCGTCAGTGTCGGATCGTAGACAGTGTTCGCTACCCAGTGCATTTGTTCGAAACAAGATCGATCGATCCTAAACACCAAAATCAGCACAATATACTAACCATCATGGCCAAGCTTGGACTGCTGTTTGTTGTGATCTTCTGCATTATCCAGGTATATTAATAAAAGATTCTAATACTTTATTGCTCATGAAGAACATATGTGGTATCAAACGCGTGCGTTTAGCGTGCATCTGCGATCACGTGTACTTAGAAAAATTGT
>JXXB01002978.1:0-12149 GCA_000956275.1 Anopheles koliensis
CTTCCCAGTGATTCAGCAGATCGACGACGAAGCTACAGATTCCTAGCGACAGCGAAGAAACTACCGAGAGGCTGACTGGAGCAGATTTGAGTCCATCATGGATTCAATCATCGCCACCGACGTCCCTCTCGACACCGGATCCGACATCGACGCTGCCCTCGTAAGTCTGGACACCAACATGAAGGATGCCGAGTCTCGCTGCGTACCTCTTGTGGAAGTCAGGAGTCACCTCGTCAGCATCGATCCAGAAACACAGCGCTTGATCTCCACTAAAAACTCCATGTGCAGGCGTTTTAAACGGACCAGCGATAGGGCTTTCCACGATGCGTACCGCAACCTAGCGAGAATCGTCTCAAATCGGCTAGAAGAGCTACATGATCATACATTTGCGAGAAAAAATCGTAGTTTTAAGAAGTGCTCACGACGCTTCGGGAGACTTACGAAAGTTTTCCGAAATCGTCCGAAACCAATACCACGAGTTTCGTTCAACACAGTGTTATTCATTTCACGTATGATGACAAAGCTTGCTGAACAATTCTCTCTTTCCCACAGGATTGGGGAAAGTTGTCGCAGTCCATACGAAGCCACTGTTGCTCGTTGTATGGACAATCTTGCTATCTCCACCATCCACAACCCTGAAACGGATCCTCCACACCGGAAGAAATCTAAAAAGTAATTAAATTCACTCCCAACTTCAAAGCCCCTGGATTTGACCAAATTTTCAACATAATGTTGAAAAACATTGGTCAAAGAGCCATAGTTTTGGTAACCCAAATTTTCAACTCCTGCCTACGGCTGGGTTATTTTCCTCAGGACTTAATCGACCGTCGAAGTTGACCGAAGATAATCTTATACGTGCTATTTAATACTATTATAGGATTGTTTTTTTTTTCGGTAAGTGATATGTTTTCCGCTGAATCACGAAACGTGTGTAAGTAATGCAAACTTGGCTGAATTTTATTTTTTAACATTATTTTATTATGTTTTTATTCAAAGTTAACTTAATTCAAGTTCAAGTTAGGTTAATTCAAAGAAAAAAATTAAGTTTAATATAAAACACACAAATCCGACGCTGCATTATTGGATCGTGATGAACCAGCCAAATATTCTCAATTATTGTAAAGCGGTAGGTCGTGTATGGAACAGGTGTCAAATCTAAACATAAGAAAAAATCATAAAATTTCATCAGTTTCGCATCATCTAAAAACACTCAGATGTAAGAGCTAATATGTATCTATTTAAGTTTTGCTACTGCCTAGGATATTTTGTACCACAAAACTCCAGCAAACAATCGTGCGCTACTATTTCCTACCTTACTTAAGTTAGAAACGTCCTTGAATCCAACGGAAGGTTGCTTTTTTCTCGAATCAATTGCAGCAAATCGTTAAGCGCGGCATCAGATACTTTATGTTTGAAAGCCCAATTTGTTAAAGCTTCGGTAAATGTCTGATTTTTATTTACGGTGTCTCTGTTGTGGTCATCACAAAACTCCGCGGCTATGTTGTCCGGTTCATCTCCGTCGTCTTTCAATTTGTTATTGAAAGTGATGTTTTCCATTGTTGAATCCTTACTGGTGATGACAGTGGATACGAAACAAATACTTTCAGAGCCTAGAAGAGTGTTGCATTCTGTTTTAATAACATTTATTTATGAATTTAATTTCACAGTAAGAAATATTTACCATTTGCTCTCAGCGGTTTATTTTCTACCGCAGTTTGACGAGAAATTTCTAATCTGTTTTCTTCTGCGACTTCCAATTCGTATTGCCGCCATAACTTCTTTCCAGCTCTGTAGACCGCAACACTTCGTTTTGCACGTTTCGAACTCATTTTGTATCGTAAAATGTACTAATATGTATAGAAATCGCACAATACCAACACAAGCTCCTAAAATACCAGTAAAAGGCTTTAAACTCTCCAGAATGACCTTGCTTTGTTTAACATTTGTTATTTTGAATAAACAAAAAATGGTTTGTTTTGAAAAAATGATTTGAACACATTCTTCTTCATAAGTCGTTGCTACACAAATAGCGATTTTATCGGTGCCATTGAAGTTTGTCAAATTTGACAGCTAACTGACATTTGATTCTATATTGAAAAACCGGAATCGAAACCGGTCAACAAACATAACAGCACAGTTTCAATTCAGTCAAAAATTCACCATCACAATCTGAAAAAAAATCTGACAGACAGATTTAACATTTTAAGCCGACTTTCTAGACTTTCAGCGACTTTGTCCGCGCGACTGACGTACAAACCAGATGTCAAATTTGGCAATTGCCAATTCCGTCATTAAAATCGCAATACGCCATGAATCGGCTTTACAGGGTTTTCAAACAATATGTGAACGATTGGAAAATCTTGCAAATGGTACACACTCGCTCAAAGTATGTTAAACATTACGTACCCTGATGTAGCTGATTAATAGTCACTATTCTGTAGTTAACCAGCACTCGTTGAGTAAATTTCGTCCGAAGGGAAACGTTTGTTCAACTGTCAAACTAATTGCTTATCGGATCGGATAGGAATGAGATGGAATCATAGTTCCAAAGTACATCACTACCGTTAAACCACATGGAAGTAACTTTTAATCGTGTACAGGAGAGTCGTGTAAATTTCTTATTTCTGAAATTGTAAAATCGTTTAAATCCAACTTGAAAAGTGGTAAGCAGCGTGACGGGCGTTGGTCTGCAATTCGTTTGTGTAAGTGTATTCGGATATTCAGCAGGGAATGGTGCTTCCCAAGTGTGAAATTCCTTGGTTTTTCGTGGATAAAGTTTTTTTGTACGATTTGTGCTCTTTTACACACACCAATCATACCCAGGCAAGTGGGATGGCATCCATGTGGCAATGCGACTAATGTTGGACACCTATACAAATTTTGCACAGTCACAAATTACAATCACGGAAGTGCTCCTTATAAGGGGATAATTAATAAATAATGTGGCTTTTTAACCTAAGTGAACAAATTTTTGATAACAATATGAAACAGACCAAATTCTTTCATCGCGTTCTGCTACCAAGTGTTTCTGTAAAAGAGCATAGCAGATTCCCACCAACTTGCCGTGTTATCTCTGATTCAATAAAGTGTTTTTTCGATGGAGCATACTTAAACGTAAAATCGTTTCATAGTGGTTAAAAGTAATATATAGAAGCTCTACACTCATTCATCAAAATTGTGATTCAATTGGGAAGCACTTTCATAAGAGAATTGAAATTGCGTGTAAAATGGCAAGAGAGTAGAGAGAAAGGAAAAGAGCGAGAGAGAGAGCAAAAAAAGAGATTTAACCTGTTTTGACAGATCGTGAATGTGTGGCTACGTGCTTAATAAAAAAAATACAGCCAACAAAAGAAGGAAGGAACGGCGAAGAAATTGCATGTTGTGTAGGAATATATTTCTGCCACGAATGACTTTGTTTTATTACGATGTGTATCCGTTGAACATATTCTAATCAACTAATTTTCATGTATGTTATTTTTCCCACGCTTCATTGGAATGATTTCGTTGGATTGTCGATGGTGGGCTTATCAATAGTCATTTGTAGTGGAACGGTTGAAGTACACTGCAAAGAAAATCAAACATAGTCGCCGCACATTTCTTTAGCTAACAGTTTCAGTAAAGTCCAGCAGTACGCCACAAGCATCATCCGTCGACATATCGTGAAAGTAAAACCTCACGATATCTAAACCAATATTTTTTTTCCGATCAGTTTCATCGTTCTGTAACAAAGAACATTTGCCATCATGTCGTTCGATGAAACATCCGCCGACCGTAATGTGGAGATTTGGAAGATTAAAAAACTTATCAAGAGCTTGGAAATGGCACGAGGGTACGTATACTTCATATTAATACATGTATGAATACAACTGAGCAAATCCAGATTCAACAATAAAGTGAACAATTTTTCATTACAGCAATGGAACAAGTATGATTTCACTTATCATACCACCAAAGGATCAAATTAGTCGTGTAAGCAAGATGTTGGCAGACGAATTTGGTACTGCATCTAATATTAAATCCCGCGTAAACCGTCTGTCTGTGCTCGGCGCTATTACGTCTGTCCAACACAGACTTAAACTTTACACCAAAGTGCCTCCTAATGGATTAGTGATTTACTGCGGTACGATCGTTACTGAAGAGGGCAAGGAAAAGAAAGTCAACATCGACTTCGAACCGTTCAAACCAATCAATACCTCCCTTTATCTATGCGACAACAAATTTCATACCGAAGCACTAACTGCACTTCTTGCCGACGACAATAAGTTCGGTTTTATTGTGATGGATGGTAACGGTGCTCTCTTCGGTACGCTGCAGGTAATTATACTGAAAACTGTGATCTCCTGCATGTTGGTGTATAATTTGCATAATAATATTAACCTAACTCATTTCTACCTCTCTTCAGGGCAACACGCGTGAAGTGCTTCACAAGTTTACCGTGGATCTGCCGAAAAAGCACGGTCGTGGTGGTCAGTCTGCGCTGCGTTTCGCTCGATTGCGTATGGAAAAACGTCACAACTATGTACGAAAGGTAGCTGAGGTGGCCACGCAGCTATTTATCACAAACGACAAGCCGAATATTGCTGGATTGATTCTTGCTGGTAGTGCCGACTTCAAAACCGAACTAAGTCAATCTGACATGTTCGATCCGGTACGTTGACCGATCGTGGAGCCGCACAATGTTTAACAATTGTATTGTATTGCCTTACACTAATTTTCCATTTTTCTTTTCTTCATCAGAGATTGCAATCTAAGGTGATCAAACTCGTAGACGTTTCATACGGAGGAGAAAATGGTTTTAATCAAGCAATTGAATTGGCAGCTGAATCGTTACAAAATGTGAAATTTATTCAGGAGAAGAAACTGATTGGGAGATACTTTGATGAAATATCGCAGGTACAGTTTCTCGGTTAAACTTTTTTTTTTCTACCCAAGCCCTGCATTAGTGTAACCTTGATATATTTTTCGAACCCTCTCAGGACACTGGAAAATACTGTTTCGGCGTTGAAGACACGCTGAAAGCGCTCGAGTTGGGATCAGTGGAGACTCTTATCTGCTGGGAAAATCTGGATATCCAGCGTTATGTGTTAAAGAATCATGCAAGCGCTACGTCTACTACAGTATTACATCTAACGCCCGAACAAGAAAAGGACAAATCTCATTTCACCGACAAGGAGGTATGATAACTTATACTTACATAAGGAATGTGATAAATCGTGGGGTAGCTAAATGGTTGCGTGAAACCATTCCAACCATATGCCAAAATTCCATCCGTAACGTCAACATAGGGAATATATGATTCGTATTACTTAATTAAACACGAATCTATGTTAATCTTCTTTCAGAGTGGGGTAGAAATGGAATTGGTAGAATCGCAACCGCTACTGGAATGGCTAGCAAACAACTATAAGTGTTTTGGTGCCACCTTGGAAATCATTACTGATAAATCACAGGAAGGTAGCCAGTTTGTTCGAGGATTCGGTGGAATAGGAGGTGAGTACGGATGCTGACAACGTGCCAGTCACTCTTATTGCTAACTTATTGCTAAAACAAATTTCTCTCTCCCTTTCTCTCTCAATGCTTTCTTGCGGTTATTATACTGGATGTATGAATTGAAATAAAAATTCCCACACTTTTTTTCCGCACAACACCTAATCTAGGAATTCTTCGTTACAAAGTTGATTTCCAATCCCTGCAGGCAGATGAACCCTTGGACGATGTTGATTTGGATGATTATTAATTTCATAACCATGCTCACATCTTGATATGGTTCACCTCTAGCTCATTCAGTATGCGCTAAGACCAATTTAAACCAATAGTTTCACAATGTTTCAATTCATACAAATTTCAAGTTCATCTGTATGGGTCATTTTGATAGAAAAGACGATCACAGTATAATTAGCACAATTTCTTCATCGAAATATGCATATTCCATTTGTTTTTTTCTAATATAGAGATCGACGAATCTGAGACTGCCATCAGATGTAGGCCTCCCTTGTTTCAATCTTAGCGTGCATTAGTATTTTTTTTCTCAAGGAAATATGCTGCATTCGTCTGTGCAGTGTATTTGTTATTTGTATATGCGTATGTCTTGAGCGAAAACAGTTTGTATGTGTGTATGTGTGCGCTCTGATTATGTGTTTTCAATTCGCTGTATTTTAAACCTCTTTCTATTTACGTACCTCTTTTTTATCTAACTCTGTTCCGTGGACATACCAGATCGACTATGTTTGATAGCGAACAGTAAACAAATCGTGGTGAATCAGTCCATATACTAGTTTCAAATCTCATTGTACATCACAGTTTGACAACAAAAAATACCGAACCTCTTCTTCTTATCCTGATGATCATGCGCTTTTCAAACACCATATATTTTTCATTCTGATGCAACTACTGCTAAATATTATATGTTCCATCGCAAAGGTAATTGTAACCGATAACTAAAGTATTTCTTGCATGCTTGTTTCGTATTCGTTTACTTTTTGCATATTTTTTGTTTTGCATAATTTTCGAATTTGAATGTGTTGAAGAAACACAAAAGGGCATAGCAAAAAATACCTAAAATACCGTCGTTGAAGTTGTACCGTTTTCTTCGGAAATTGTTTGCTTTATCATATGTAAACAATTGTGTCTAATTATTTCATTAAATTAATTTTGCTGTTTTTGTTTTGTTTCCGCAACATTTCGACTGCAGAATACAAGTAAATCTTGATTATGCTCTCAAATGTGACGGTTATGAACGAGCGGAACATGTAATGACGATTATTTTGATTTCTTCTTTCGTCTTTAGTTTAATGCGATTTGTTTTGTTTGTAACATGTACCAATGTAGTCGATCCTTCTTATTTACTTAATCAGCACGTGACGTGATATAATATTAACTCTTTTTCGCTTCTTATTTTTTACAGGAATACTGCGTTATAAGGTAGACTTTCAAAGCATGCAGCTGGATGAATTGGATAATGATTGTTTCGATCTGGAAGACTATTAAAACATGAATAAGCCGTTTTTAAATATTGCATGATTGAATATGCATAACAATGAGGTAATCAGTGATGTAGCCTCCTACTATCAATCTTAAACATTAAACAACATATATAATGCAAAGTATACAAGCGAAAAATCCTGTTCTAAATTTAAAAAGGTTTAAGTCTATACACAAGTACACCATTGCCCAGGACGCGTCAGAAAAAAGGTCAAACAAGTAATAAAAATAACATCAAGCAAGGTAGATAATTTGAGTCATTTGGCTGTTTTTGTTTTTAATATCGTTGCTCGCAGAAGTAATGATTTTTGAGAAACTAATTCTTGCGCCGTCTTGTATGTGTAGCCAATTTTAGTGATTATATTTTAGATGTATACATTTGTAATTTAAAATTCAAAACAATGAGAAATGTTTATTTCGACACATTAATGGCAATATGCTGACAAAGCAAATGGCAAACGGAAATAAAATATGTTAATTTCTTGAAACTTCTATCGAATAATTTTGTATGAAAGATTTTGATTTGTAGTAGTCCCCAAAACAGGTAGTGGGCATTATAGTGTGAGAAAATTTATTTTAATTCTTGGAAGCTCCTGACAAGTTAATCCAAACAAATCGGTCGTAGTTCTACAAATTTAGGAATTTCATAATTGATTTGATTATTAACCATTGTGTTTTATTAATTAATTAATTTATTATTATTCGATGGTTTATGAAATTTAATAGCAATTTGCAATACAATCCTCTGGCTGTATTTATTTGTTAGTTTCGAACATAAATTATTTTCTTAAAATTGCTATCGTTAAAGTAGATTAACGTAAGCATGGTGACATCTTAATATGGCATGGAAAAAAACGTTTCCCTTATCGAAGCTCTTGCTAAAATTTGAACTATTTGAAACACCTATGTCAATACTCAGATACAACTTCTTACACATTCAATTTTTATCCGTTATAAGAATCGAAATCAGGCGCGAGTGAGCATGTGTCACGTTTTAATGTTAGTGACCATGTGTCAGCCAATTGTGAACATACATTGCGTATTTCGATTCCTGTTTATTATAGTATGAAGATTCGATATTCAATGTTTGTTTTATTTCCGCCAGATAATTCGATTAGTTTTGTACTTACATGTAGTGAAATATAAGGTTATATATCAACACAAATTATCGTTAGGTCATTCCACACATAATTTTACATATCAGCTGTTTGATGTACTGCATTTCTGTTATAAATTAAGTATATTAAATTGTGTGAAGCAGTTTAACATTCATCTAATGTACATTCGTAAACAAAAAAATCGTCTAATGTACAATCTTCGTGTAATTTTGTACCTCACATAAGAAAAAGGGGAAGACGATGTCTAATTCGGCAATAACATATGTAAATATATTTCTATTGAGTTTAAATGATGAATTAAAAATCTAAATGAATTAATTAATTTAAATACGCTGCTTAAAACCTATTCTAGCTTTCCGTTTGAATACTTTAAATTGTATTTAAATACAATATTTTAAAATGATCTTCAGTTGTAATGTGAGTCAGAACAGAGGTCATGAATGTATTGATATTTTTATTTTCAAACAAGTACAGTGAGAAACCACTTAACTTAAACTTAAACTTAAACTGGACATAAACTTAAAATCAAACCACCGGAGGAGGGTAGGAGAGGATGATGGATTGTTATTTAACATGGCACAATAACAATTCAACGACAGGCAGACTCAGCGTACTAAAAACGAAAGGCCCGAAACGAAATTGGCTCAACAAAGATACAAACGTACTATTTTTTCATTGATTTTATCCTTTTTAACAGGTAGAATATTATCGTCCTGTTGGGCACTGCACAGAGCGTTACGTGGCGGAACTCTTTGGATGGATCCTATTTAGACGGATTTTGAAACAGATCGGACACAACCGAGGGTGAAAATTTCCGAGCATAGACTGAGTATCCTGGTGAATCCGTTGCGCACGAAAGAAATTGAAAACTATTGGTATTCATATGATTTCATATACATACATGCGAAAAAGCGATGTGCAATGACCTCATTATCATTTACTTCATTGTAAATGTCTCATATTTTTCTCCATTCCTCAGATTGGCAGATTTCGCTAAACATATTTTTATTACGCCAAATGCCTTAAACATGTAGGGACGAGTAAAACATTGGAATCGAACAGTTCCAAAAAATGGAAGACAAAACGAATTACAAAAGTTAGGAACGGAAAGCGACACGTGCGTGTTACGTAAGGGAACGAGTGGATACAAAGTTCAAGAGCATATAGCAAATAGTCGAAATGCGATAATGCTTATTTAATCTACTTAAGTATGAATTTTAAAAAGTACTGTTATAAATGCAGCCTAAGCTGTCAGTAGTTGCCAGTATTTAATGAAAAGGGAGTATTTATTGAGTAGGGAGTGTGTTGTTCCGTCTTGATTCAATGATTTTCATTGAACTGGTTTAATGCATCATAGTTTTTGGTGAAGAAAAACATAGGTATTTGGGATTTGACTTGTTTTCGATATACCTAAATAATGTAGTAGAACAATATAGGCAGGTACGTGTAGAATACATTGCAAAACAGAGTGTCCTACTGCTAACATCGATGATTTTTACTGGCACAAACATCTTTATATTATATTAACATACAACAGGTTGCAGTTTTCGAACATTCCAGTGCGGAGAATATAATTTATCAGATAGCAGGAACAGAACTGGCTCAAATTTGTTTTGCTTTAGAAATTCCCAAAGTATCTACAAATGAATGAAAAATGTGTTTTTTTATTAAGAGAAGTCTGCCCACATTGCGAACGAAAACGGAATGCAAAATGATAGGATCAAACTGCAACAAACTTCGAACAACTGCATAGGTTTCGCTCGAAGGAGAATATGTATCGGTCTGTTGTAGCCTCGTTACTAACAATGATATAAGGAGCTTCCTGACGGTTTAGAACGATCGGTTGTTACTGTCAATTTCTCATGGTAATGTTCCTTCGTTTTCTACGGTGCACGCTAGTAGAATTCTATGGTGCACTCTAGTAGAATTTTTGTGCAGCTGCTTGTTAGTATTAGCTATGTTTTGAATTTTGTTTTTTTTTTTTTTGTTTCTAAAAGTTAGTCTATCAAACACTTCGAGATTTGGTAAAACAGGGACTGAATGAGTGATGGCTATCATATAGTATATAATTCAGTATGAACGAAAATGTTTTTTGTTTATTTATAATGTCAGACACTGAAATCTTCACAAATATCTTATAAATTATGTTGTATTCTAAAACTAACATTTAGGTCGAAAACAGATACGCTCTTTAAACATCATAATAGGGGTATCCTTCTTCTTCCTCTTATTGACGTAACGATCCAAGTAGTCATGCCTGCCGTTTTACCATCTTTCTCGACTGATTTTTTAACCAGTACACCACCGGGCCGCAAATACAGGTATTACAATGGTATAAATTTACTCATGTTTTTGTTTCGGGTTATTTTGTCCATACCTTGTCCTAGTACGATCACAAAGAAAAGGAAAATGAACCGTTAAATTTGGACACAGCATGAATATATCAGCGTCATCAAATCAAATCCAATCTATATGGATTTTGAATACACCAGGCAATACAGTTACTTTATTCAATAGAGCAAACAATTGCACGATAAACTTTTAAATCGTGCTGTGTTATAAAAGAAAATATCTCCAAACTATGGATCATTTGTTTAATCTCGGACTTTGTACTTGGGATCTATGTTTGAAAAGCCACAAACATCCGAGTAGTCTTTACTCTTTCTACAAAAATAAATCTAAATATGAATCCACAAGTCAATGGAATACAACTGGAGTAATCGAGTTCTGAAGGTTGTCTTATTTTTTCAACAAAACCGTGTTTGTTATCGGAATCGGACACCGTAGTTTAGAGGCTAACACTTTTCCCCACATTTGGAAACCTGAACTACAACATTTCCACTGTTAGCTCACAGAAATGCCATCAGCTTATCGATCCAATTACCGCCGGGGTATTGTTATTAATGTTATTAATTGATAAGTTTAATAAATATCGGAAAACGATCATGTCTTCCAAACAAGTATAAATTTATAGTATTTAAATATGGATCATAAACCTAGTAGAAAAATTTAAAAATATTCAACTGAATTATCTAAGTTGTTTTTCATCAAACCAATTTGGGGCAAAACATTGTCGTTATTCAAATTAGAAGTAGTTTCGTTAAGGAACGTTAAGGAGCAGTTATTTTCCTATGAAGAATCGGAACCTTCTCAAAATTTATCTCAATTTCAACAACTTAAAATTTGTTGAATTTGAATTAAAAAAATTGTAAAAACTCTTAACCACATTAACACGTGGACAATTTTAGGCAACCGTACCAGTTTTGGAAAAACATCTCATTTTTTAAATATGCCAATTTATATGCCATTATAAATTATTCAATAGATTGTATACGATAGGAAAACTATCATAGTATTTGATTACAAAATTACACAGCTGAATTACAAAAATACTCAGTAAAATATTATTTTATTTTATAAATCAGAAATTCTGGATTGCTAGGCTAAAAGCAACACATGTAACGAGTAGAAAGAACGTTTTCGGCCAGTATAATGAAACACTTAAATATTACTCAGTAATACCATGGATAAAACCTATGGTTTCCTAAGGTAATGATTTAATAAGATGTATAATGGTAAAGCTGGCTCTAACGGTTTCCTGAGATAATTACAATTTTCGCCATATTTTGATCGATATTTTACAAAACATACGAGTTTTTCTACAATGATTTCACATTTTCATTCGGATAGGGTTTGAAAAATAAGCACATTAAAAATTACATAACGGCATTTTTATGAATTTTTTTCATGATTTTTTTATTATGGATTTTGCTTTAATCTAACACAAAACAAACAATGACGAGGTACTTTTGCAACTACATTGTTTCCAATATTCAGGTGGCCGAAAACTGATACACTCCTGTCAAAAATGGAAAACCAATGTTTGTATTTTGCTATATTGTTAATATAATGATTATATTTTTAATTACTTCTTAAAAACGAATACACAATCAAATACTATGATACTATTCAATAATTTATAATGGTATATAAATTGCCATATTTAAAAAATGAGATGTTTTTCCAAAACTGGTACGGTTGCCTAAAATT
>JXXB01002982.1:0-14085 GCA_000956275.1 Anopheles koliensis
ACTGAATCTGGCAAATTATGTATATATTGTATAATTGTTAAAAATGTGTGTTGATTAAAAATGGAACTATTTCAGTTTCATAAGCAGAGATGTCAAATGCACACTTGAACTCTTACTGAAGAAAAGCTTAGTTACCTCTAGCATTGATTGTGTAAATAAAAAATAAAAGTATTTCGAAACTGTAATGTGCTGATTTGAAATTTCATCATTATCTTTTATATTTCTTGTTTCTGTAAAACATTGAAATGAATGAATTTGTATAATAATGAAGAGTTTTGTCAGTTAGTATCAAAGGATGGTATCATCATTATCAGCAATAGAACATGTAAATGAATTTGTATAATAATGCAGACTTTTGTCAGTTAGTATCAAAGGATGATATCATCATTATTAGCAATAAAACATTTGATGTGAATCAGAAATATCAGCAACAGTTGTTGTGTTATCTAACTTATCCTTTACAAAAAACGAGTTGTGGAATAGTTTTTTGATACGAATCACAATTATTACACCCCTTCAAATCTTATGTTAGTATGAGATGAGGTACTCTTCAAACCAAATGTAACATAAATTGACAACCCTAACGTCAGCATGCGACAAAATCAACTGAGTTTGACATCCCTGCTCAAGCCCGAGAGAAAGTTCAAGTTCAAATGGCACATAGTAGGCAAGTTTTCTGAAAGGATTTAATTGATACTGGCATGAGAAGGTTCAAGCACAAGAATTTATTGGTTTTACTATTGACTTGCGCGTAATTTCCTTCGAATACGAACCTCTGGCTTCCTCGCGTTATGAATGCAACACAATTTTCAAGAGGATTTTACATATACTTGCGAGGCATTGGAATTTATAAGCCATGTTTAACGCAGGCGTAGTTAGTTATAAAACAAAAACAAATGTAGGGAAATATTAGTGAATCTTCGTAAACGAATTTGGGTATGTGTTCAAAACTTTAATTTAAAAATTTGCCTATACTACTATCCCAATCTCCGTTCATGATTGCAAATGGCCCCACGCACAATATTTTGAACCAAGCTGCATGAGAAACGTGCAGACTCTTGGTACCAGGATGGTTGAATACCAACACCATGTTCGGGGTATTTCATGGCCCGGAGTTTCCCGGTGCAACACTAGCTGTCCCCGTGCCAGCATTTCAAAGTGTGTATGTGTGCATCTGATGGCAGAATAATTTATGTGAGTTTCAGTCCACCTAGCCTACAGCCTTCTTATTTCCCATTTCTCATCATCGCATACTAGATTCGCTGGTGTTACTGTACCATCAGTCTCTCCTGGAGGTTGCCCTGGCTTACAGGGTTTGTGTGTTTCTCCCCAAAAAGCTAGCGCACTGTTCGTATACAGACAGACGCAAGGGTGGCGAAGTTGTACCAGCCATGCATTCCAACTAGCGTACCCGGACATGGGTGTGTGAGTGCTAGAGCGACTATGCTCTACGATGGGCATGCGGCATGCGAGGTACACGTGTGTTGCTTCGTTTTTCGGGACCGACTCATGTACAATCTCCCAAATAATGATTTTCACTGCCGAGAGAAATTATACTAGTGGCCAACGCATGCCGGCGGGCCGGTTCGTCCAAGCAGCTATGGGAAAACCAAAATTAATGACTTTTAAAGCGTTTCATTCCCATGTTTCGTTTGGCGCAAGGGAAGGTGAGCGAAGTTGGGGGATAGTGAGCACAACTGTGGGGGACAAAGGGTTCGTTTCCAGCAGATATAGCGCATGATATTAAAAATCTCAATCAATGCTCGGCGTCTGTTCGGAGTGCACGGTTCCGACTGCAACGGATGCCGTGTAGGAGCTGCTGGCGTTGTCCAAACTGTTCTCTTGTACTTTTTGCAGGACCCTAGTCGTCTTGCATAACGTCGAACACCTGAACTATGGAGTGGCGAAAGTTATAGTAGTAGCACAGCACAAAATTTCATTCTAGGACTCGGCCCGTGTTGCCCACCGGTGCCGAATAAATCAATATAAATTCCGTTCAGGCGGGCACAGTGGCCAAGGAGACGCCACATGTGTTTTTAGTTCTTGGCACTAATTTTCCTCTTTTGTGCCCTTTAAAACAAGTTCGGATTGAGCAACGTACCCAAATCTCAAATTATTGTTCAAAGTCGATTCGATACGCAATGCATCGTCCACTGCCGACCTCGAGCTGTAGCTGTGTTGGGTTCTCAAATTACTTTACTTGTGGTCGGTTGTCGAACATGCATCTGTTTTGCATATGCATTAAATGAATTTCAAGCAGACGTGGGTGTTGGAAAGAGCAGGAAAATAAATTAAAATTCCTCTCCGGTCAGGAGGAACTTTTAGCTGCACCTGCTAAATGTTTGATGTGTTTTAAAGTAATCCTCTTAAGTGTCCGTAATTTTGGATTTCCGAATTTGGACCTAGGTTTTTTAAAGGCCTTCATATTGTGGTTGACATGATGATATTCTTTTGTAGTTCAGGTAATTTTCAGAAACTTGACATGTGTACGGGTGGATGCAGATGGAGATCAGATCATTCTTAAATAAGCAATTTTGGTTTCATCGATGCATCACAGTTTAAACCGATTGGGTACAACATAAATGTTGCAATGTACACAATGCATCAGATGCATGTGAGAATAACGCATCAAATGTATTAGAAATCATAAACTACCGATCGAATTGTTTGGCGAACCAATCATGCGAGAAAATCCTTGATGCAAAACAAGTTTATAAATTGAACGTTTCCGGAGCAGACTTTTGAAATATCTTAAAGATCAAATATTATAAATTGTATCGGTAATATCTACACCTAAAGGTTTTCTTACACCAACTCTCACAAAAAAATTTAAAATCGACCGATCAAAGTTTTCACTAGGTCAAAAACTGATATAAATTATTACCCAGTAAAGGTTTAAGCCTTAAGTAACCGAAGAAGAATAGATTTAAATAATTGTATCCTTTGTGTATAGCTGTAACAGTGGTTGTGAATGATTTATTCTGGACGCAATAAATTACACGGATGTACTACATATCCAACCCCCTCGCATGACAAATTTCATCGTGATGCTGTGCGAAGAAAGAAGCAATCCGAGTTCATTTTCTCTTTCCTAATACACAGACACACCTTAGCATGCGTTGAAAAATGCACCATAGCAAACAGTAACAACCGGTCGGCGCACCAATACCCATTACAAATAGGTCCCGAACTTAATGGTGTTGGTTTGAGCCAATGAATGTGCGTTTACTAGAATGAGCATTATGGTTGAGTCTAAATTTTCCGCCGCCATACTGAAGAAGAGCATCACGCACACACTGTCGCGGGACTCGAACACATTCGTCATTTATCCTCCACGTAGACGAACGCACACCAACATCTGTAGATAAAAAGGAAGGAAAGGTCACATAAAGCAGAATGAAGAATGAATATGAGTGACTGTGGCGAAAAGGTTGTTATAATTTATAACATGATTTAATATGTGAAAATTGTGCCTCCTTCCCCTCACATGCTGCTTCGTTTTTGTTTATTACGATATGTTGTTACACCTTATTGGCAAACAGCAACCTCGTTGAGTCATGGATCTTGTTAGAAGTTTATTATGTGTGCTTATTGTTGCTGATTTTATCTGATCTCTAGGATTTGATACACCGCAAATGTTTAATTGTATCGTAAAACCACTTCGAGAGTAGTTTAAACTATGCAAAGTGCGCAGTAGAAAAAAAACAAGTTCAAGGTAAAAGAAGAACTACTCTAAACTACATAAGATTTGGTGTTTTTTTACTACAATGTAACTTGTTCATGCGTGTCCAGATATAATGCTATAGCAACGACCTTCTTAATTTGACCTAAATACCTCGTTTGTCCTGGCAGTGTGTTAAGAAACCGTGACCCACTAATGTATTAAGAAAATATTAGTAATATTCGAAACTAAAAAAAATAAATGAAGATAAAAGTAAAGACTAGTCTTTAAAGTAAAAAAATTAAAGAAATTTGAAAATAGATAGTTAAATAACATTGGGTTGCTTTTTTGCAGATTTTTGCAGAAGTAACACAATAATGATACATCCATACGTTAACTACATAGTTTGCAATGTGCATAGAAAACAATAGAGTCAGCAATTACAAAAAAATAAGATCAAAAAGTAATAAAACCATATTCTTCCTGTTTTACTTTACAACACATTAACAGCTTGTTGTTCTTCGTTACACACTCAAGAGTTAACTATCCATAATATCCTTTTTATGGCACGTGATAACTAGCGCCACCATCGGTAGATTTTTAGCTCTGCCAATGGATCAGTTATTATAGCAAATTTTTCGTCCTTTCCTATAAAAGGACATTTTTATGACTGGATTAGAGGATGTTTTGTGAAACGATGCAATAGCCCTGTTACCCGAGATTACAGTACCCCATTGGTGGACCAAATATAGCTACGACGTAACGATATAAGAAAATTAATTTCTTTTTCTAAACGCCAAAAGGCCTGCCTTTTGCCAAGCAGTTTAAACACATTTCACTATCATGCTTTTACTATCAAACATATAATCTTATTACTGTGTTCATTTTTCTGAACCATTTATGTTTGGGAAGGTGTGGTTGTTTTCCATACTTCAACCACAAATATATATAATTGAAATTCTATAGCTCTTCCTACAAAGGGCAGCAGCCGACTGTGGCCACACTTTTGCTCATTTGCTCGATTGCTCGATGCATGTCATGTGAATTACAAGTTTGGAAGGTGTTTAAAGGTAACACTACGAGTGTGCTGGGTGAACAAAGGAGAGCTAACCAGCTCACTTCCTAAAACGTCGTACGCATGAGATCTAAGGCCACATCGGAAGAGTGCATGAATTGGCCGGATAGTGGGTGATATAGAAAAAATGACATATGTATACGTTGCAAACGACAACACAAAAGCATCGCGCAGTTTCACAGAATTGGTGGGCCCGTGCAATCACAGCTCCGAAGCTGTAAAATTGATGTGGGGCAATGTGATGCAAAAAGGAAAACAATCGAATTTTCAAACGGGCACACCGCGGCATCTTGTCTGATCCACCGGCGATGTTTGTGGTGCTTGCCGGATAACATACAGATCCCATTCAGAGCCCTAAACGTTGGCCGATATTACTGAAACTGAGGGTTTCCTTTGTTTCGAAATTGTTATTCTGTTTTCTTCACAATTCGATCATCTTATTTTTCAGGGCAGTTGGTATATTCTTGGCTATATCATAGTCAAAGTTTGCATAGCACATTTCATTAGTTAACTTTTTACTCCTAAATGGTACCGATGAGTCCAGGCTGTTTCGATCGTAACGGGTTTGTTCGTTGATGCTATGAAATGTTTTATCACATCTGATATGAAGACCAGTTATGATCTGTATTATGGTGTAGTGTTGCTTATCAGAGATTGAAAAATGATGCGCTTCGAGCACGAACTATGCTACCGTTAATAATTTCACACTCTTCATTACACTTTCGGCGGTCACAAAGGAACTGATACAATCTTCCGGCTACCAGGTGGTGTAACGAACAATTTCCCACAATACTCAATGCTATGAACAATTGTGTAATATCTCCATAGTGGGATGAACGAATAATGTGCCTTTTTGATGCTGAAGATTCTTGATTCAAAACAAAAAGATGAAATATTTATACCTGGTGCACTGATGGTATACACAATCCGAAGAGTAAGCCTTGCTTGAAGAAGTATCTTGCTGAGCAGGAAAGACCTTACGTTCGTATTTGCAAAACAATGCACCGGCATTCACGCCGATGTTCAAATAATAAGTGATAATGATTTTGAAGCAGATATTATCGCAACGTTTTCGATCATAAGACAATCAGCTTTGTAAATAAATACCGTATTGTGATGACAATTGGCCGCACAAGGTTTAGTTTTACCTGCATGGTTCACCTAGGACTTGGGATGGAAAACAAATGCACCAATTTGATATTGCCGCATATTTTATCAGTTACGCTGTAATTGAAATTTTATTACATGGAAGTTTCAGTTTTCCCTACTTCCTTTCACAATTCCTCTCACAGATTTCTTTGTCATGTATAAATTACGAAAAAAGTGAATCACTGTTGCTTGCGTGCAATATCTACTCGAATCTGCTCGAGCATCATTTCGTAAAGAAAATAACTCGACACGATCAAAAGCGCCCTCTGTGCTTAGCTAGCCCAACCAGCGAAATAATCGAGCAGATTCGTCACTATGGGAATAAAAAGGAAAAGGGGCACTAGTTGTTCAAACATTTTATTTGTAGCAGTGTTGGTATGATATCAGTATCAGGATTTGTAATAAGAGTTTCATGCATATATCACATTTTTTTAAACAAATTGTGCTTACGCAAGCGTAAAGATATCATGAATTCACCAAAACTTCACAATCAAAGGTTGACATTTCTTACAATTATTATGAAATAGTCGTTTTGTTACAATCACAAGAAGGTACCTGTTCCTTCAGTTACAAATTCATGAACTTTATAATTACAAAACCTAACTGTACAGTTTTAAAACTCAATTAGATTGCTATAGAGGAGCCTCTATTTTCATATTTTGTAGTTGTCGCAACTGCAACATTTATATGTTTGTAATCTTCAAAAATGCTAGCTAGATAAAATTGTAAACTTTGCATAAAATAACTAGAAATATTAATGTTTTTTTATCGTTTCTTTTCAGATTTTGCTTACTAGAATAATACAGAAAATAAATATCGTCAAACATACCAAAGAAAAGCGTCAGCGGCGTATATATAAAATTACAGGTAAGCATAATGAAATTTAATAGAACTATTCATCATTAATTGAATATTCAATACAATTGTTTGTATTCTTCTTATTGTTATCATTACTGATTAAATGTTACATACACGATAGGATGGGTTCAAGTGATATAATTGAATAAACACTCATTTATAAATTATAATAACACTTAATTTACAATGAAAAGTTGAATCACAAGGCGGAAGTAAATGTACTTGAATGGATTCACTAAATATTATCATTTGTTAGAAGGAGAGCATGTTGTAGCGAACTCTCGTTTGGATATGAATTGTTTAAAGGTCATTACTATTTTTTTATAACCTTGACTAGCTTTAATCTACTAAATTAATTCGTAAAATTATTTTGAAAATCATAGAAAAAATCTAAATTCTCTATGTATCGTCGAAACGCTATAATTCGTAGAATTGCATAACTTCTATCACTATTTAAATAAAAACAAAGTTTTTAATTCATTGCTTCACTTTACGAGAAGCAACAAGTTGCAAGCAAATGTCCTACGTCGAAAGCATTGCCTTTAATGAAATTAAATTTAGAATCTTTAAAATCCACGGAAAATCAACATGCCGGCGGGAATCGATAGCCATCTCTGTTGGCGTTGAATGGAAAATGAATAATGGCCGCGCCTGTAAAATTGACGAACTGTACTCGCACACAACTGTGGAACCTTTTTTCTGCTGCACGCATTCACACATACAACCATAGGCGAGCCATGCTTCCGTCTAATCCCCTTTCCTATTACAAGTCCTTTATCTTTCACACAGAACAACAAAAATAGTTGTTAATACTACCATAATACTGATCGGTGAATGTTTCAGTTGAAGTAGATACAATTTAAACACTTTCGTGTTGATAGTTCATTGCAACAATAAAAAACAACAATTTTGTTTTAATCCATACAGATCAGTTTTAAATGAATCTTCTGTTTCTTTCTTCCGTTGACATTTTTCTCTACTCACAATAGGAGAGCGAATTCTTTCTCTCATTTCTCTCTCTATCCATATCACTCTCTTTCTCTCAAACCGCTTCTCATTATTTTATTATGTGTTACCATGCTAGATGCCGTTCCTGCTGCGAAGATGCTGTAGTCCACACACATTCTTGGCGCTTAGAAGACGCTTCAAATATGATTCACCAAATTCTTTAAATTTGTGGTGGCGTATTTTGTTTTTATTTATCTCATCGCAATTTGTGGCCGCACCTTGCAGTAAAATATTCTTTTTCCGCTAACATCTTACGGATCATGAAAATGGCTTACGACAGTATCTACTTGAAGCTAAAACCGAAGCCAGTTTAATATGCGTGGCTAAATGAATAAGTTCAATCAGTTGGTGTTGTTACTACAAAAGTTATTTTAGTTACGAACATTGGAAGTTAATTGTACCTGGACTAAACATTAAATCATCGTGATCGAGACTGAAATGAAGTCAAACTGTTGTTGATGTACAAATTTGTCAAAAATAATGTTTTTAACAAATGTAGTGAAAAATGTATTTTGTCGTTACTTGCATTAGTCAGAAATCTCTTAAACCATGTCGATTACGATGGCTGAAATCATGAATAAATTGTTCAAACGGTGTGGTAAAACACTGCAAACAAATAAGCCATCATCGTTATATGTACAACCCCGTCGGCATTGTGACCAACAAACAAACTGGTAAACGTGCTGCTTGTACAAGCGCGCGAAGAAGATGATTCCGTTACTGCTAACAAAGTGCAGTGCCCGTACACGAAGATGTCATGGTTGTCGCGGGACTATGAATTAGTAATGAATTTTAATGGTTCCTCGAAGGAAATTTTTAATTTTCATACCAAAGGGGTAAAAGTTGGGCGTACAACAAAAGGGATAGCTGGTCCAGAATATTCCCTATTGGAAAATTATCATATTTACCACCTCCATCACTTCACTGTCACAGCTCAAGTCCAACGCCGCCGTTCATCCCACATGCGTAAATTTCCCTACGGTGCCTCCTTCTCTCTCTCTTTCTCTCGCTCCCTCTCTCGCTCTTTCGAGCCGGTGCTTTGATTGAGGTCCATCTTGCATGTTCCGCGTATGAAGATGATTAATAGCGTTCGCAATGTTTATTTCTTGTTTAATTTCTTCAAATTAACGCTAATTATGCGGTAGCCGCTTTGCAAATGGCATGGCGTTTTATGAATTCATTAGTTGCAGTTGCTTCTAGGTTATGTGTGTCAAAAATAAACAAAGCAAATGTTCTTTAAATAGAATGTTATGTTTGAAAATTAACGTGCGATATATTTGAAGAGAAAACAAGGCTTCAGTTTTGCATTGTACTGATCTAAGCTTTGCATATAACATCATCTTTCAGCCAATTGTTCAGTCTTTGGTTTCCTCGTTTGTTAATCTCATAAATTTATAATGATTTACCTATTTGTTTGAACGGGTCTAAAATTATAATTTTCAATTTCCAAAAACACATCTTGTTTACAAACACTTCAAACTTGACAACAAATCTTAAAATATTGTCAAGGAATAAATTCATTATGCATGGTATAAACTTGCTAAATTATTTTCAACACCAAACATTAGCTGGGTTTTTTGGCGACATTTAACTTTTATTGATTCAATTTTTTATGAAAAAAATTATCTCACCCAAGACATTAAATAAAGTATATTTAATTACCATGTTTTCTAAGAGCTGGTATTTCACACAACTGATCCGATACCAAAATCTTACCAGAGCTTCTACCCCTAAAGAGGAATTTTCAAAATAATAAAATAATGCAGATTTGTATAAATAATACAAAAACAATGCAAAGCCAGCAGACAGACAGACAGTCATGCCTGTTGAATATTTCGTCAAAGTAAAAGGGCCGTTATTTATTGTTAGTTATAAATAGTTTTGATTGTCCTACAGCCGACGAGGACGATTGAGAGAGCATGCAATCGCGCAACATTCTTAACCTACCGAAAGTTTTTTGAAATGTGTGCCAAACGCCTGCTGACCAAAGCTAGAAGAATCTACTTCTTTCTCTTACAAGCTTACGGTCATGTTTCCGCTGTAAGTAGCGTGCATGCTACAAGAAATAGCGTTAAGCCATAAACGAGATAAAAATGCAATAAAATTAACATAACAACATTATTAATGATTTTAAATTGTTAAAAATGTTGTTTTACCTTCTTTGTGTGTCGTGCCCGGTTTGCTTCCCGTAAAGTCTTCTTTTGCCGATGATCGCGTCAAGCTCGGAGCCCGAGTCCGGCGAACGTATGTTCTACGTTGAATAAAACACCGCCTGATACTGTGCGTTCGAGAGTAGAGCCACAACAAACCGATCATGAACGAACGTTTAATCTAGACGATGAACAATGTCTTGAAGCGTTTCGATGAAGCTGAAGGGGAGAAGAACAAAATGAAAGCAAGACTGAAGAAAACGGGAAACACTCACTAGCCAAAGTCGAAATGAATAACAATCTGCTCAATTCTTTGCGAGCGCTGTTCGACCGCTTGTTGTATGAAATGTTAAAAAGGAAGGCAAATTTTAAATTCAACACAAGAAAAAGAGTATGCACGTAGCGTAAGAAGGTGCAGAAACAGAGACATCGAGCGAATATGTATCGCGCTCGAAGCCGTGGGGATAAAATCAAACGCTACTTGCTTACTTACATGACAAAAAAAATCAGGGAATGATGAATGGAAAAGAAAATGTGTGGAATTAATTTGTTCATTGGGTTTTAATGATAAATATATATCTATCTAAATGAGAAGGAAGAACGAAACGGAACGACTTTTCAACCAAATTTATAACCCTCATCGTACTCGTCAAGGGAAAATTGCGATCGTTGGAAGGTGTTGCAAATGGATGCAGGAAGAAATGCAAATTTGATTTGAATAAGCGTCAAACTCATCCGTGCGTTCAATAGGCTGCTGCTTGCTTGCTGTTCACGCGAATCTCGGCACCAGAAGGAAACAGAAATCGGACAAAGAGAGAAAGAGAGACATCTTTGTTTTCAGCGAGCGCAGTACGGCGTGCCGGTTCTTGTTCCGTTTTCTGCTCGTTCCTCCTTCAGCGAAGAAATTGTTTTCGGGGATTGAATCGAGCTGACAAGGCCACGATGCACGAAAATCCACGGAACGAACCAGCGTCTCATGTTTGCCTTGTGAATGAATAGGCAGGTTCTTTCTTTCCGGAGCGAAATTGTCACCCTAGTTTTCCGACATTCTTCGATGCTGTGGGTGAGACTGTGTCTGTCTCTAGGACAACGAGTGGGAAAATCAACAGCCCAAACAGTCAAAACCGTGATTTACGAGCTGTGGATGGAATTTTAAACTATTTCGTATTCCTCTTCCTTTGCTCATCACTTTTGCTTGTAATGATAACACGATCGATGGAAGATAACATCCGGCGAAGCCAACCGGAGAGACCTAACAAACGGGAGAGCAAATGAAATGCAGTGTGCAAAGGAGAAAGAGAGGCAAGGACAGCTAAATTAATAAAACCTGTAAGTACGTCGTAAAAGCGAGATAGAGTGTGGGAAACAGGTAAAGAGACTGTTTCTAACTGGTTTACTGTAAAGGTGGGTGTTATTAAGTACGGGCAGTTTTTTTTTTATAAATTAGTCTTATTGACCTATTTTCACAATTACACTTATATTTGTATATAAGAACCCTTAAAATTATGGTACAAATTTGCGTTTTCCGTATGTTATCGTAAAATTTTGTTTGGAAAACTCCCGTCTTCCGTATATAAAGTTCTGCATGAAAAAAAGAACCAAGCATTTACAACAAATGTCACCCGCTGTGTGCGCTGTCACTTACCAGGAATGACAACGATAAGGGCAACGGATAGAACGACTTTTCCATCTTTGGGAGGTTTTTGTAAGCTACGGCGCAGGGAAGAGCAGTGCGATGTCGCTTTTTTCGTCTTTTGTTGTCGTTCTACTTACCACGTAGTGAAATTTTCAAATCCTCAGACAGACAGATGAGACTCCCTTATGCTAGCATGCAAACGCGTATTTTTTTGAGTCAAATAGTGTAAGATGACTTTTGAAACATAATACATGTTGAGTAAGTGTACATTGTGTCGGTTACATATGCCATATTTTGTATGAAAGATTTGTTACAAAATTATTATAACTCATCATAAATATTAAAGCCAATAAACATCTTTAAAATTCAATTAAAAACTAAATGGAACGAAGAACTTGTTACAGTGTAGATGAAAATTCTTGATTCTCAAATGATTTTACTCAGAAATGAGTGTCATTGACACTCGTCGGTAATTGAGCCTAAATAAGCTAGTAAGAAGTTGTAGCAATTTTAGATGAAAATGCAACAAACTGTTTTACACATGTTTAGGATTATTAAAAACATACAAAATGTTTTAATAGGTGTTAATTTTTCAATTAATAATTAACAGTTAGTTTCAACAGTTTTGTTTTGCTGCATTACCTATCTCCATGCTCATGCTTTAACAGTGCTACAAAACATCTTCTATCAACAAATTAAAAATATTAATAATAATTACAAATTTTTTCAACAACAAAATCTACAACGATATAACACCAATAAACATTGTTTTTGCTGCCAAAGGTTTTGAAGCTGTTCACAATTTATATTATACAACGATAGCAATACACCTAATAGCCATGTTCCACATCCTATTAAAGCAACTTACACTCCTTTGTACAATATCACCGGGTAGCGAAAATTTTAACGACTGCACGAAGAGTTTTGGTATCAAACCTGTCAAGCAAATTCAAAACAAAGCCCTTCTCCAAAATCCTTCCTTTCTAACAAGGGGTAATGTACCGAGCCTAGCCGATGTTGCCCCACAGCGATTCTACAGTTGTGTGTATGCCGTGAAAATTGCGCAGAGCAACTTAGGGAAAACTTGTTAGAAGTAGCAATTCCGCTCAACGCAACATCAACCCCGTAGTAACGAGTAGCTTGTAGACGAATTTTCCTCAATTGGAGCTTGAACAAGTTTGGTCAATATGGCTTAATGTGCGATGAATTCTACGATTATTGCAACGACAGAAAAAAAACAACAACAAATAAAAATGTCGATACGAAGATGTATGTAGTGTGAGGTTCATGAAGCTGGTCGATGGATATCATGCTGGCGAAAAATTTCAAACAACTTCGCAGCAAAACACAATTCAGCAGCCATGCCCCATGCGCCAGGCTCCAAATTGTTATGTCCAACTGTCAGCTTTGGTTGCTCATTTGTTGACGTAGATGGTGCCTTGTGAGCATTGTTTCCTTTTTTCGTAGCCTATCTGTCGTGCGTACTAACAAGGAATGTGAAGTTCCGGTTAATTAAATGTATCTGCCTTACCTGGTCCAATTGAAGGTGATCGACACGCCTAAACCATCGATTCATTTTGATTAAGAAAAAACTTCGAAAAGCAATATTATCACAAAAAAGGATTGTGCGATCCTTGTGCCAGTGAATCGTGAACATCAAATCGTTCGACCCAACCGAACCATGATACAGACATTACTTTACCACTGCCAACCCCCAGACGACATGAGATATCCCGTGCCGCGACGTATCAGGCCGTGTACAGACAAGTCTCGCAGACAAGCGCGTAGCCGCTTTTTTCTTTGCAGCTCCTTATCGGGATGTCGCGATCACGATCTTGTGTCATCCGCCTTGGCCCAATAAATGTCGTTCAGTGGTGGAATTGATTGAACAATTCTACAATTGTCAGTTACATTGCCAGATTTCGGTATCCCATTTGAACATTGTAGTTGTGAGTGATTGTAAAGTTGTGAAACAGCCACCAAGACAAGAAGGAGAATTGCGAACACCAATGAATAAAATATACGACACTGAAATGCATCACAAACCGTAGGCGATCGCACCGACAGTTGCCTCGAAGAAAGTCATGTGCTTCGCGTAAGGCTGACGTGTGTGTGAGTGTGTTTGGTGGTGTTCTTTTCCTACCAACCTAGGGAACATGCATGTGACCCATGAATAATACATTCCAAGCTGGAAATCGCCTTTTGCAGCGGACGAGGGCATTCGATTCGATTGACGAAATACTTTATTCACACTCCACATACAAATGGTTAGAAGCGTGTGCTACTTATTGATTTGAAAGCTAATTTTGCTTCACTTTAATTTAAAGCATTTTTCAAATTCTTAAAGGCTTATTGTATCATCGTTTTTTAATTAGTTTCAATGTACTTTAACTACTCGTATAGGTGCGCATTAACATTAGGTTGTGCAGATTGAACAAATGGCATTTAAAAGATATACCATCACCGGTACACCGAGACAACCAACCGCTGGGCCAAACATTTTCTGTTAAACATATACGCACACACACACAAACACACACAAACACAA
>JXXB01002987.1:0-2500 GCA_000956275.1 Anopheles koliensis
GATATGATTGCATATTATGATTTCTATTTCCGAACGTTCTCAACATAATGACTAATGTGTTTTTTTTTTCTTTTTTTCGCTTTCCTTTCTTCCCACAGAACTCCCCGCTGAAGAAGGTACGTATCATGTTTGCCCCCAAAACAGCCGTTCGATGCTCTATCCGTTACGCTCTCCGGTGGTGGTGCTCGGTTTCATCAGCTGTTCCGTGTGCGTGTGCGTTACACAAGATTTAGGAGAAATCGGTTATCGGTTGCTCAAAATGCGCTGACTCATGTACGGCAGCGACTTTCAACTACCTTTGCACCTCATAAACTACCGACGACGGCGACGACGACGACGACGATGGATGGAGGTACTGGTAGCCGATGGTACAATGAAACAGAACACCTAACCTTCCCAACAGCGACGGAGGTGGTGAAAGAATAAATAAAATCGACGTCACTTTGACGCCGTTTCGACGTTGAAACTTGGTTGCAGACGTCCGTTCCGTCCCACTCTGCCTCACACCCGCCTGCATAGTCGCGGTCACGTTAGAAGCAGCGCACTGTGGCAGAAACATTAGCCCGTTCAACGAAACCGCGTTTGCCACCATCAAACAAAGCTGCCCGTTGTTGTCGTGTCGTCGTAGAAATGCTCCCGGGCCATCTTCATGCTTAGAACAGCCAACGAGATGAAACGGTTTCATAAAAATCCGGATATTTTTTTTGTGTAAAAACTGAGCTAAAACGATCTGCTGCACGTCGACATGCTTGTGGCCTGTTGGGTCTTTGTTCTCCGTCTGCGTCTTGCCGTCGCATCCGTGGCATGGTGGGGCAAGAGCCCCAAATGGCGTGCTATAAGATAAGAAACAGACGAGTGAGAGTGCTCACACCAACTGAGCCACTCATCCGGCATTCGTGCAGGTAGCGTGGAACGACTGACTTTGTGAAGCGTTCAACCACAAACCTACTATCGTTCACCACACACATACATACTCACAGCCACACACCGAGGGTTTCCTCCAGCGTATCAGCCTGCTGGAGCGAGACAAAAACTAGGCCATGCAAATATGTGAAGCTTTGCTTCCCTACCGCCTCCACCAACCCCCTTTGCAACGAGATATGATGGACAGCAGCGGGGTCCAAGGTGATGTGTGCATTTTGAAGGATGAAAATATTTACACGACCTCTCCACGACAGGCAGGATCTCAGATCTTCACCATCCTCCCCACAACTTTCCTCCCCGGGCCTGTCCGATTAATCACTGTAGGCAACATAACGCGCTCCCTGTTTGCCCTAGATGTTGTGCATTTGCTTTGACGAAATGATGAACCGGAAGCAAAATTAAGAACGAAAGCGAACCGTTTCCCATACGGGGCAGATTATGCATTTTTGTACGAAGCATTATTATACAACAACTACGACCAGCAAACGGGTCTCTTTGGTTCTATTTATACCGGTGCCCCAATGTCCGGGGGGCGTCGGTTATGAAACGCAGGGTGTTGCGCAGTGAGCATTTTGAATTTGCCATAAATTGGCGTTTTCACCTGTCCGGGGTGTGTGTGTGTGTGTGCTGAGTATTGATGGACAGATATTAATTTCTCTCCTATCTCGTACCGTTCAACCTTTCCTTCTTCCCCCGGTGTGCGGCCCTCCATTAAACAGCACAGATTAACTCCCAAAACCAAATATGTGTGTTTACCTGATGGAGAAGCAATGATAATCGGGCTACTCGCGTGCGGCGACGGCATCACCGGATCCATCATCAACATCATCATCATCATCATCGTGCGGCGGCGTTCTTCTTCGAACGTGGTTCAAGCGCAAAGAGATACGCGAAGGAAAGCATGCTTCGGTGGAGAGGCCGGGAGGTGTGTTGTACAGGCGCTATTTTTATGCGCCCCTGACAAAAATAAGTATTACGTGCCAAGTACGTACGTGCGTACGTTCTCGGTACGGTACGGTACGGGGCTGTGCGTTCGTTTTGTTTGTGTGTGCTAGGGTGAAGCTAATAGGAGAGTGTAATAAGGCCGGACGTACGCGTATTGCCATGTGCCGGCGGTAGGCGTTTGACCTGTCTCCGTCCGATAGCATTGTTAGCACCCAAACGCGTTATGCATTTGAATGAACATCGAAGGCCGGGTGCACGCGTAGAAGCGTCCAAACACTGCGGCCTCCACCGGACCAAATCTCGGTGCGGTATTAATTTTGAACAAAAGTGTCATTATTGACACTTTTGCCCATTAATCTCTTAACGTGATGCAGTCCTCCTCGAGGGAGGCTCGGAGGGTGCACTAACGCACATGATTGGCTTACGTTGCCGGAATTCTAATGCCAAAACCGGTGAATGCATTCATATGCGGCTCATCTTACCTGCAGCTTTGTGATAGACTTAAAACGGAAACCCTTACAATTTGGAGGAAAACGACCGAATCAACGAACGCCATGCATCAGCGCTCCGCCACCGGCGGCGAGAATTAATTGGCTTGCGAGGAAAACAACGCAATTATATAGCACAACAC
>JXXB01002987.1:7500-10158 GCA_000956275.1 Anopheles koliensis
AACAAACGTGAACCACAACAAACACCACCCACCACCACCACCACCACCACAATCACGATCCATACATTATCGCAATCGGAAACGAATCGGTTCGAGTACGATACGTTATCTCATCGAAACTAAGCAAACATGAAACCCCACGTGTGCAGATTTGGATGGAGGCACTGGAAGTGTGCTTGCGCACCAAGCAAAGGGAGTAGTAAAACGGATTAGAAAATAGTCAAAAAGTAAAAAAAAACAAAACAGAAAAACGGATGTTAAACGAATACTACGAGAGAGACAAGACAAATCCTCCATCCCTATGCGCCATTCTTGGAGCATGGCGCCATCCTTCCTGTGAGGACGTGCCGCGCGGAAGGGTGGTTCCTTTTCGCTGCCGGGTGTCCCCTAGTATCTGTTTATTGTGAATTTCATCGAGTTTGTTCACTCGCTTTGTGTTTTTAAATTAATTAATTCGTTACTATCTAATGATTACATAGCAAACAACAGCCTACTTTTGCTGTATCTAATTCGATACACGTTCACGTTTTGTGTTTGTGTACGTGTGTGTGTATGAGAGGTGTTTGAGCGATGTTGTGCCCAAACGGTTGGGGCAGATAGATTCTTTTTGTGAACCGTTTAGACAAATTTCATCTCGCACGCAGCTTTTTATGTAGGTCAAACCCGAGCAAAAGTACGTTGATCGTGTAAAATCGTTTCCTTCACCGCGTGGAGGAGGAGGAGGAAGTAGTTGCGATTACTTTTAAGTGTATGTGTGCGTGTGTGTGAGTGAGTGTCCGTGCCTGAGTGTGGCACGCTGTGGCGCTTATGGTTAGGTTTTAGATTGTGGTTAGAGGGGTAGCGTGTGCAGCTGCTGCTCAGATATGCATACTAGAGAAATGCATAAAATGAGAACGAGGAACCAGGGAGAGAGTAAATAGAGTAGTTAACATATTGTTTATATTGAGACTTAATGGCTCCTCTCTATCTCTCTCTATATATATATACATCTCTTCTCTGGAATACCGAATCCCATTATATGAGGATTTCATTTAGTAGTCCGTTTTTCCCCCCCGTTTTATATACTACAAACCAGATCATTCGTTAATATATATACTACACCCATATCCACACGCACGCAACCACCCAACACACCCCGGAGCACGGAGGAGGGCAGTAGCAGTAGTGAGGAGGATCGCTTATTTTACGCAATTCACAACGCAATTCGAGAAAGGGTACAGCGAAGGCGAAGCAGGCTTTAGCTAGAACAGAATGGTGTACCCTAGGTTTAGCACTTTTAAATCTCAGCATCATTAAACAAATGGACCCCATATAAAAGAAGAAGAAAAACAAACGTTACATCAACAACCCGTTCAAACGCAAACCTGGCGCGAGTGCGCTCGTGTGTGTGTGCGCGTGTTTGTGTGTACGTAGTCATAAGGCTTACCCGGAATGATATGATATGCAAAACATATGATATATGCCCTTCTTCTTTTTTCTACACACGATCCAATCACACACACACATACATCCAAAGGGCGTGCGTGACGCCACCGTATGTGTGTTGGTGTGTATGGGCGTGTCCGTGTGACAGCTAGGAATGTATGAGTGAGCAATAATACTTACCTTCCCCCTCCCCCTAATCAACACCCTTAATGGGGAGGTGCTTTCTACTTCGATTTGAAGTCAAACTCCTTCCGCTAACCGAACCAATCAACCAACCAATCTTCCCACTGCAAACACGACACTTAAGTTAAGCTCTATAGGTCACGTTTCTGTTTCTAGTAAATGCCAAAACATGATTCTCACCATACAACGAAGAAGAATGGTGCGCCGAAAAAAAAAGAAAGTGTTTTCGTTTGTTTGTTTGTGTTTTAGTTTTTTTTCCCGTATTTCAAATCAGCTTTTGTTTTTGGTTTTATTTGTTTGGCTTTTATTTTCTTGCGGAACGCTTTCAGTTTTTTTCTTAAATCGAACGAGTAAATGGCGTATTTTAGGGGAAACTCCTACGACAGGTGCATGCATTTCCAACTACGGCAAATAATGCGTTACTAATGTAGTTTATCGTGCGTATTGCATAGCCTTTCGGCGGGGGTTTAATTGATCTATCAGCCTTGAAGGTATGCAATGTACGACAAATCACTTTATTAGTACATTTTTTCCGACTATTTGGAGTGCCTCTGCTGCTCTACTAACAACCACTCTCCGAAACCGAAGTTGCCTAGCGTGTGTAAAGCGAGTTAATAAATGCGGGACCCCCTTTACGATAAGATCACGTTTGGGCAGCCCAAACCTCACACCCACACAAACACAAGCACATACACACATGTATCACACAAACACATCTTTCTCCCTCCACTATCTACCTCTCTAATCTGTCTCTTTCTTTGCCAAAACTTTCGACACTGGTGGTTTTGTGTATATGAGCGTGAATTACTTAACTTATTTAAAATCGAAACGTACGAAACCGGAAGCACGCCTGATGAGAGAGCTTTGTTTGGAGCAGGAAAGGATGAGATGGTGTGTTTGTGTGTATGTTGTGTTTGAAAATCGTGTAAGAATACACAACAAATAAGTCATTATTAAGGGGGTGGGAGAGAGAATCTGTTTTTTTGGGATCTACTGTTCAGTAAAACGAAACGAAAAAAAACACACACACATTTACTGTAGGTAGTTTTT
>JXXB01002990.1:0-19049 GCA_000956275.1 Anopheles koliensis
AGTGAATGCGTATAAATTAAAGCACAATCATCACAGATTGCAAAGGTTGAAATGGTCAGTTTTCAAAAAAAAAAAAATGATGATGTTAAGTCAAAAATTAAGAACAAAAATCTTTCAAGATTGTTGTTGGTGCAAGATTGTTGTTGTGATTGTTGTAATGGAAGTTGTGTTACTATAAAGTATTTAAAAAATTGATCATTTTGCGCGCGTATTACAAATTAAACCTGCCGTTTCTTTTGCGAGTCCAGATACTTCTGGGCAACATTCTACCACAGTGTGTTGAAGAAAAGCTTGCTAGCCTTTTTTAATACAGCAAAATAACACATACCATATACTTACATTTCGTACACCGCTTTAGCCTTGCTTGTTTTTGTTGAAGGATCTATAAAATGTATCTTCTTTCGAACCAAACGGAAACATTCAACGCCGTGTGGTAAATAGAGAAGCTCCACAGTTTGTTAACAACGAAGATTGCAGATCATAGGACCATTAACGAGATACGAACAAACATTGCCACATTCATTCAATACTGACTCGCACACAAATCCAATCCATCTCGAAGATTTGTGTAAAAAATAATTCATACTATAACAGAACTTGACAAAACCAAATTTTAACCATACATTTGTCTTTCGAGTAACAAATAAAATTTTCTCTGAATTCTTATTAACAAAACATATACTGCAATGTACAACAATAATGTTTGAAGTAAAAAAAATTGCTCGTTTGAACTAAAACCATCATCATAAAACGAAACAATATTTTGTTCAACTTGGGGCTTAATAGTTGCAGCAAAAAATAATCGATTATGTTCAATGAGTGATCTTTTTAAAAAATCTTCGAAAACTTACCCAAGCAAAGAAAAACATCATTTTGTAAAATAATACAATGAAAGAAAGGTTCCAAAAGTGGAACGCAAAAATGCACAACAGGAAACGTCCGAGAGGATTTGCAAAAAGTTGACAATGTTCACAATGTTTTTTGATCTAGCGATGTAGCCATTGTCGCTTCATGTATGCTCGTGTAATCTTAAACGGTGGACCACCCACACCACAAAAACAAGTGTCAGATTGGATCATTCGACAAGGTACAAGGTATACCAGGAGTTTGGAGGGAAAAGGAAGGAGAAGTGAGAGGAGTCAAACTTGCAAGGATAGGATAGGATGATGTAAAAGGATAAGGAATGATGAATTATAATGATGTGAAAATCAAGATTTACCCTATTTTTCTTACATGCTAAAAGCATTTTCCCAACGCAACGATACTATTGCTGCGGGATACATACTTACCTGCCCATTGGCCCGACGACCGGCACACAGCCGCCCATGGATTTACAAATCCACCAACGACGATGATGATCATTCTCCGCTCTTCGATCTTTGATCGCAAAACGTACATGCCCCCTTTGAAGCGACCACACGACACATCGGGAAATTGGTGTAACAATTACAAATGTAGAATAGAAAGCAGTGCACAAACGATTTTGTAAAAGAAGGTAATTGATGGTATAATTCATTATTCACAATGTAAGCTATTTCGTATGTACTTAAAAAAAAGAAATCTTGCGCAAAAAGACGAAACCGGTTTTTCATAATCACTAACTTTTTGCAGTCGCACATTTTTAATGGAAATAAAAACAATAAACTCATAATGCATACTCAGAAAAGATAAAATCGTGTTCAAGCCACTCACTCACGAACATCAATAAAAAAACGTCATTCGCGGAGGACAGTTTTTACTATAAAGATGAATGATGTGCGAAAGACAGCACAAGCTCAAGGCCAATAACCTCATCAAACATTGGATAACATGAGGAAGAAAAAATCCATTGAAACACATGTGGCGTCGGCACACACAGTTTTAAGACGTCAGCGATCAAAAGCATTTTACGATAAAATTACATTACCAATCTTTACAAACAATTGAACATTTTTATTCGATCAAACGTACGGTTTCCTATTGTCAAAATTAAACTTAGTTGTACATTTAATTTTATCATTTCTTTATATCGAAATGATAATTAAGTTTGAATAATGAATCATTCCTTCAAATACCTAGCAGACCCATATCACTTCCGTTGTATTGCTTTCAATTCTGACAACATCTTACCATATGTACACGCATTTTCCACCGTGTGTTCGCGAGGAAGCCGCCTCTGGATTACCTCACTGCAAATCGTACTTTATTCTGATTTGCAGCTACAACACAACATTCAATGCTTGCGATGAGAATCTCGGGACGAAACGTGTTGATGATGGTGCAGAGAATGTATCGACGATTCAGCAGCCGTGGTTCAATAACCTATGTCAAATCCACACTTTTTCACATTCACATCATCAGCACTGGCACGAACAAATATCTACACTAATATCACAATATACCACTGAATATATAACACTGTGGCACACTTTTTTCATCGCCAATGTATTCACTTCAATACAGCTGCTACCGCACCGACACAGACACACATTTGCCACACAAAACTGCACTTGCAACGCATATGACAGAGAATATCATTGCTTCGTCTTTCCAGCATCCCGCGACGGTTTGAAAGAAAGAAACGGAAGACGTTTGGCAGTGTTCTTATGAATAGACGGATTGATGATACATGCGGTTCGCGCGTGGATGAGAAAACGAAAGAGATGGAACTCGAACAAACGCGCATAAACCCGATTATCTTGACAACCAAAAGTAACAAGGGGGGACGCGCGGCGGTGCATACGATCGCGAAATGTGATGATCGACAGCCGGAAACGAAACGCGTGTAAAAATATATTCGCGAAATTTTAATACTACAACGAAACAGACGAAGAAGTCTTTTAAAAACCGGTTTTCATAATCGAAAAAATGCAAATGCAAACGCGAGACGACCAAACGAGAAACGCAGGATGAATATCTTGACTTGACATTTTGACAGATTTGACAGAATAAGCACGCCCGCAGGGGAGAAGGAGGCGTGCTGTACACTACACCACCACTACTACTACGCGCGCGGTAGAATCGAGGAGACATCGGGACGAAGGCGAGTAGACAAAGTGGACAAACCATGAATTTGCAATCCACGCCAACAAATACAACCCAATTTCCCTCCCCAAATGTAGAGCACTACGGGAGAAGCGCACTTAGTTGCTAACGACAGACATGGTTCCTTCTTGTTCTTGGCCTAGCTTCTGGCGTAATGCCTGCGCTTGGTAAAAAGATCATTACAGATTAGACCTTACATGATGGCAAATATTAGACCTTCTCACCAAAAAGCATGCGAAACGAATTCTACGTATTTCTATGCGGGATAGTACACCTTACCGATAGCTCTGGCAGGCATACCGGAATAAGAATATTTTAGTCATTGTGTTCGAAAGCAAACAAACACTTACAGTTAACTAAACTATTAGCTCTAGAGAGATTGTGTTCTCTCGGCCAGCTTTTTCCACGATCAAAAAATATTGGTGGTTTAAGTGAAAAGGTAACAAAGACTTTTTCGTTATGCCAGTATAGCATGTTTTTACTTATTTAATGGGACGACATTGAACAAACGGAACCGACGAAATCCTTTCCAATAGGATAGCCCAACATAGATGACATCGATGGCCCGTACAAGAGCACCCCCGTACATCGTATTGCTATATCATCAAAGGTTAACCGACGAAAGATAGAGGATTGCGGAAGAATAACATAGTGTTGAAGACGAATGTTCACAAGATTAAGACAAAGGAGAAACAATAATAGCAAAAACAAAAATAATCAATGGACATAACGAGCAGTAGTAGATAGATATTGCGGTACATAAACAAAGACGAGAAAGGTATTCTTTTGAAACATACTACTATGATACGGTTTCGGTTTTGTGTACTAAAATGAACAAAGGAAAAAGCAAATTCAAACAAAACAAAACGGAGATGCAAAAAATCGAGACATAAAACATGCAGCAATAACTAAACTAACAAGACAGTTACAAAAAAGAAGGAAAATGAATTGAAATTTACGAATTTGTACGGAATTGAAGCTATTTAATCAACATTCCTCGGTGATTTGATTCGATCTTATAATCGATCGCGTTTGCTACATTGTCAAATTCTATATCCTGTGCCAACCGAGATCAATCAGTTGGCATACCTTTAGTACATAAAAAAACATCATTGAGATTGTTTAAATTCAATAATGCATGAAATGAATAACGATTGTTAAATAAATAAATCATTAACAAAATTCTTCAACCAACAGGAAAAAGTACAATGCGACATTTGCTAGAATGCACTTCCGCATCTCCCACTTCACGCTGCACACGCAGAACGTGGGTGTGAAAAAAACAAACGCCAAAATTGTGAACAACAACCGTTTTTGAACGAATAAATGCATCTGCACTCGCCAACACCACCACCATATAGCCGCGCGAACAACGAATGCAACGAAATCGCATCAGGCTAGACACGTGCCCATGTTTTTTTTTTGTTCACCATTACCTCCTTTCGTCTAAAGGATAAAATAGTACTTAATACGAACCATACACCACACTACACATCTTGCTTGCGAAAGCTAACTGACAATGTGTTTCTTTTGTTGTTTGCGTCTTAAGTAGTAGTTAAGTAAAAGCATTAGGTAATACAAGGATAACATATAAAAACGGCTCAAAATTGTTTGTGTTTAGATGCATGTGAATTGGGAGGATAAAAGGAAAGATGTGCAGTGTGAATGAAAAAAAAAACATAAAGCATCGTGAGGGCATGATAACAAAATAAGAGGGATGACAATAGGAATGAATATAGAGAAAGGAAGAAGGAAGGATTATCTTTTACAAAACACAATTATTCTTTTACAAACTAAAATATTGAAAATAAATACAATAAAATAAAAACATTGGCAAAAAATGTAGCTAGGAAGTAGTTATCTACGCATAACGATAATTGCAATTACAGAATAAATAGTCAACTACACAACACTACACAATCACCAAATAGTAATTACGTTTATAGTTTTACATAAAAATATAAATACATAATCAAATGTACACAATACGAAGGTTTAACTATCTGTGTTACGTGTTGAATATTTCAAGAGGATTTGAAAATTTAATTTAAAATTGTAAGAATTATTTAAGCCCTTGAATGATGTTTATTTTTTAGATTTTTAAGTAGAAGCAATAGAACAAATTCAATTTGCCTTGTGCGATGCCCCCGGCAGTGATAAAAATATGCCATGATTGATCAATCTATTGAAGTATTGAACTATGGTAAGAAATCAACCTGCACTAATATAACTTACACTTCCTATGATTCGCGTTACATCTCAATCGAAATGCAAACGATGAACTCTTATTTTGCATCGTACCTTCGACGCACGGTTATACTTCACAGGTGAAGTGGAAAAAAGTAATATCATGACCGCAAACTCACCGCAGTCGGTAAAAAAAACACATTCCAACACTGCATCACTTGCAAAGTTAGGTTTCCAAGTATGTATAAAATAACACCATTAACAACTGATACATGGAGGAGAAGTTGAGGTGCTGCAAAAATCCATTTAAACAAGCGAATCAAGATGCCACCACATCTCCCTCATGCCATCGTTGTTGCTCTCTTCTTGTGTGTATGTTTATAGCTGTACTCGAAACGTATTGTTGCAAAACACGAAAACGGAAAATTCAAAAAAGGAAACTCGTGTATATATACCGTTCTCTGTCTCCTTCTTTTGCTGCTGTTAATGCACACACAACATCAGAATATGCATCAAAATGACATAGCGGTCAAACGCGTCGTGTAGTCAGTCGGGGGGCTGTTCAGTGCAGGGTAAGAAAGGATACCAGCACAATTATTCACCCTAAAACATCCAAATGAGCAACACATACACACACATATATCCAGGATTATCGTTGTAAAAATGTCAGACCCTCCCATATCGACCTTCAACGTAATAACAATAAATAGTACAAGCACGAAAAAACAGCGTGCTACATTTGTATTGCTGGGACGCCTCTGTCTTCTGCTATTCAGACGTGATGATCAGCTACGATCGGAAACCAAAACGCAGCAAACCTAACCGCTCCCCTGAAATACGCGAATGGAACGAACGCCGCGCGATGATGGTCATCATCAATGGACGTGTATAGATTTGCAATAAGTACTGCTGTAGTAGCAGCCACTTGGCAAGGTAAAGAAACCGAGAGCAAGCTTCTCCTCGTCGCATCCAAAAAGCAACACAGAGGAAACCATCTCCCCATCTCCACCAACCACCGTGTATAAAATGTCACACTCTGTATAACATACACACGAAAGAAAAACGTTGCGCGGCCAAACGAGGACGACCGCGGACAACCTAGCGCCGAGCAAGCAATGCATTGCACCACGCAGGAGTGTCGTGTTTCACTTCTTTCGCCCACGCGTCACTCAAATCGGAGAGTCATAAATTCGACGGACAAAGAGTACACCAACCGATGCGATGATGGTGCGGCCGGAGGAAAGAAAAAAGCAATAACAAAGCACAAACCATGGGGTATATGATGGTTTAGAGTCCCCTCCTCCTTCGCCTTCTTTCCCAAAACAAAAACCCATGAGACTGGTCAACAAACGCCGCAGCAGCCGATCGCGAATTTCGTTCCACCACTACCGCGCGCCGCTCGATGCAGTAATGCAACGTGCTGTATATTTTACGAGCCTTTACGGGCGCACGTACAAGTGTATGTGTGTGTGTGTTTGTGAATGCGTCTGTCATGACTTTAACTTAACTTTTGCGAAGGTTATTAACACCGATCATTTATTTCCCTGCTCCGTCCGTCCGAGACGCAATCAACGCTTCACAGCGCAGTGTGTTTGCACGCTCTCTGAAGCTTGTCCTTCTTGTTTCCAACGATACCCCCCTTTCTCCCTTCTTCTTCCCGATCATCCTTCGCATCCCGTGCATAATCCGCGAATGGTATATACTTTTATTCTTTTCTTATGTTTGTTTGGCACATTTTGGTCAAGGTGCCTCTTTGAGAAGCAGCAACAAAAAAAAACATGACATTTCTTATTTATTTTCCATATCCATGAAATACATATAAAAAAGCTGCAAATTATGGCAGATTGCAGGATATACCTTTATCCCATACGTACTAACTCCATTGCAATAGAGCCGTGAATAGTGTAAAAATAAAAAAATCCGTGGGAGGACGTTAAACACGACCATTAGTGGAATAGCAACACAAACATACAGCCACACACACAGACCGAATCCCAACAGCAAGCAGGCGCTGATGAGGGAGGAACCCATCGCACGAGCCGAACATCGGTGCCCCTTCTTTGTGCAGCAAGGCAAGTGATGACGCGCATCATTTTGCTATCCTCAACATCAATTTCATCTTGCACCTACATCCCCACCCCCGTATCCAGCTGTGACCGTGTCGTTTCCAACCCATTACAAAGGTGGATCTTGCAAACGATCATTGTCATAAAAAATACATCTTCTAAAAAAGCACACACACTAAGTGAGTGAGTGAGCATTCACAATCACACGCATACTTATTTTAAGTATCTACACATTTATATTCGACAGTCGCTCGTTGTTTGGTCGAACCTCCACATTTACCTACTTTTCACTTCGTTAAACACTAGCCAATTAACTGCTCATTTCAATGATAACTCTGACTTACGGAAAAGGGGAAAATAAATTACTATTTCTAACTGCAATTGCTTATCACATTGTGTAGGCTCTCACCCGACCGACGCATTGCACAAGGGGCATTAATAATATTCTCTTGCTTGCTACTTACTAGTTTCAAGTAATGTGAACTGTATTTAACATAACACACAAGTCATACACACATGAAAGGATGTGTACAAGTATTATTTTATAAGGAGTATATATTGAGATTATGTTTCGGGTGGTAAAGAACAATCATGTGTTTTTATGAGGATTTGTCATGGGAAAGCAATATGAGAAAGGATAATTGGATGGTTTGATTAATATTAATTCTAGGAAAATTAAATTGCTCTTTTTGTCTTAGTTTTGCTTGTGTTGTATTGTGATTATACTTATTGTTTAACAACGAAAAAGATTTAATTTTGCAAGTAATAGTAATAGTAATAATAATACAAAAACCAAACAAACAAACTATGAGAGATAGAGAAAGAGATAACGACAAATTTACATTGCTTTTTGCTTTTTTGCTTTGGGAAGAAATACGATCTATAAAACCACTATCCACAAAATACCGCGAGAAATGCGCGCCGTTTTATAATGATCTATTCCGGGGAAAAAAGGCATAACGCGAAAACGACGAGCACACGCGTGCTAGGCTCGTCGTAATGATAGTACATAAATCGAGTCTAATTATTTGATGGAAAAAGAAGCACTGGAGAAGCGCATCTTCCATCTCGGTATTAGGAGATGCACATTATTATCTTAACTATCTACTGTGTGCATATGCGATTATATTCTACTTGCATCTTAAAATATCTTTTTAACTCGACAGGGGGCGCGCGACGCAAACGAATAAAAACGCGGCGCGTGCAAAAGTGCGTTCGCGCTCGCTCTCATCTTACTCACATCAGTAAGTAAGGAGGCAGAAATAGGAAGCGCAAACATGGGATAGTTGATCGGTTTTATGTATCGTAAGTCTTGTCCAATTATAAGAAACGGAAAAACTCGCTTACCTTGTGCGTCTCGATGTTGTCCACCGACTGAGTCCTGACCGGCAATAAACGATTCATTCTGTTCACGTTCCATTGGCCATTGTGCATACCCTGCTTGTTGGTAGGTGATTTTTCCATTTATCCGATGTTTTAGCACGTTAGGTCACAGACGATGACAATAATCGAAAAAGAGGAACGGATACAAAAAGAGATTAGTTGGCGATGTTATATTAAACCATTAGAATAGGAGATCATGCTTTGTAGGACAGTGTAGTGATAGTTATACATGAAGTCATAATAAATTGGTGTAATTTAATTACAACTATTTTGTTCAACGAACATAACGTATGAGAAAAAATGGGACATTATTACCCTACCTTGACTAGATACATCGCCACCGTGGCTCGGTCCAGGTTGGTCCAGTTCGTCCATTAGATCCTCATCGTCCATAGTCAAGTCCTCAACATTATCGTCCTGCACGTCTTCGTATTCGCTCTTCGGTTCGATCATAAGCTCGCCCACGGATGAGGTCGACGTTTTGCCGCGTCTTCCCCCATCCCGCAGGTGATGATGGCGCGAGCCGGACTTTACCGACGAAGCACCGTCGCCATCTTGCTCATTGTCCGTAAGATCGTTTCCGTCGTCATGTTCCGTGCCGGTGGCTACACTGCCTGGCCCGCATCGCTCATCATCGTCCGAGGATTGGGCAGCAGCGGCGGCAGCAGCAGCCGCAGCCGCTTGTTGCTTTTGCAGCTTTAGCGTTTCGGCCTGTTGAACGGTTTCAGTCTTTTTGAGAGCAGCGGCAGCTGCAACGGCGGCAACCGACAGCACGTTCGCGCTGCTGTTACTACCTGCGGCAGCAGTAGACGACGAGGACAGAGAGGCGACGACATTGGCGGAAGCACCGGAAGCGCCACCAACTACTGACGTAGCCGCGTTCGCACCCGTTACCGTGTGGATTGAATGTGATGAGGAATTTGAATGCTGGTCATGATTATCTAGCGATGCGCAGAATAAAAAGAAAGAAAAAAGAGTTAATATAATTTAAATTAGTTGACGAACGAAAAAATTCCAATGGGTGTGGCCAAAGGCACGTGTTCGCAAAATTCGCTGAATGCTTCATGAATACAAGTTATGTGCAAATTTACAGGAATCAAAGAACTAAGCACTGCATTCAAAACAAGTCATTAGTCTCCTGAATGTAAATTTTTCTTGGAAAAGTTTAACCAAATGACTAAGCTCAATGTTTATAGAATAATTTCAAGAAACAACACAACGCATTCTGATAACAGCGGCACCGATAAGAGAGCAATAAGATAACTTCTTCTACTAGCTACACCGTGATGATGTTTGGAAATGGGAAAATGATGCGAAACCCAGCGCAACAACATTCGTAAACATACTACTACTAAGAGTTTTCTCCTCTTCGTGGGTGATCGATCAAGCAAAGTTTGCAAGATTAGATAGTAATGTCTAATGGTATTGGGTTCCTGTGTATGCTTACCTATTAGTAGATTGTTGGTATCAACACTACGTCTGCGAACTTTTTTACGTTTTCGCGCCGTTGGACTAGTGGAACCTTCCCGTGAACCGGATACGTCCGACTCGAGCAATTCCGCCTTCAAAGGCCTTTTGTTTTCAATCGTCAGACCTGATGCCTAATCAACAGATGGAAAAAAAAACACGAAAAAGAATGCTCGTATTAAGGTTGTACCGTTCCTGATAAAACTGCTCGATAAAGGAGTCAGTGTTACTGCTACGCACCTTGCTGGCAGGTACGGGAGGCTGTAGCGTTTTTGCCGCTGGCGCATCGCTTTGCTTTGGTTGCGAATGCACACCTGCTCCTCCGGTGGCTGCGCCGGCCGTGGACGACGAGCTGTTGCGATTGTCGGACAGACCCTTAATCTGCAGTGACTCCGCCGCTTTCAACAGTGCGGCGAGCTGGTCCTGGGAAATGTTGACCTCGCCACGGTACATGTAATCCATCATGGCGCGGAGCTCTTGAAATTTCACATCTTTGAGTATGAAGATTGGATGTTTGTCGTATTGTTGGGAGAGTAAGGTCTGTAATTAAAAAAAAAATGCCGATTAAGAACGATCATGAGACCCCCGATGCAAACTATCACAATCCGGCAGGTTTTTTGACACTTACCGCAAAGTAGGGACTGCAAGCCGACAGAACAACTTTGTGGGCTTTCAGAAATTTTCCTTCGGCCGCCAACGTGCAATCGACCAGAGTACCATTCTCCAGCAGTGTGTCGAACACCGAGATAAGTGTACTCTGGTGATTGTTCCATCGGAGACAGAACTGCTGATCATCGTCCATGGTGTGAGCCTTCTTCCAGCCGTGGACTGTGTTTCAGTTTGTGGTGCTTTGTTTATCTTGTTTATGCGTGTCAGTTCTGAAAATAGAAAGAAACGATAATGTTAGATTTCACTGCTTGTTGAGTTAAAATAGGCATCATTTAACTTATTCCGAAATTTAAGCAAAAAAGCTGTCTGTCTTTTTTCCTTCCCAACGCGGTCCGATCATATTAAAAAAAGGACAAACCAAATTGCTTTTAACAAATTAGACAAAATTTTGCCAGAACATACGCTGAAAAAAATCAAACATTCGTTTGAGACTCTCCCGAAATTATTTTTCCTTTTCCAAAAGAGTACTTTCAACAGGTACCATGGAAAGAAGGCGACGCATAAACGTTGGCCCGACCAACCGAAGAGAGAGAGATAGGTCACAAAAAATCGAGGCTAATGATCGCGCCCGATGGAAAGAGGGATCGCGCAAAAAATACGGCCAACACCAAATTTTAATAAGGAAAGCGACGGCATACCAAGTTGGGCGACAGCCTCCTACCTCTCCACCACACCCTCTGACCATTTATATATCCGCGAAGGTGGTACACGACGAAGTAGTTAGGTTAAGCAAAGCCGCTGAAGAGACGCTAAAAGGTGTGCGTATATTTCACACACAACACACATAAGACCCTTGATCCTCAGTGCACACAACATCGCCGCGTAGTGCGTGCAAGCTATACTACTGGACTCTCAACGAAATTGAAAAGCACATTTGGGGAAAAGCGATGGCAAAATACTATTAACCCGCTTGTCTCTCGGAAGACACACGGGTTTGTCGGTCTGCATGCATGCTTGTTTGGTGACTATAAACCATTAACATTTTGCAAGAGCCCGACCACCATCGAATACTATACATATACATAGGCGTCTAACGCTTTCCGAAATTATAAGCCGCAGCCGCACTGCTCACCAAAAAAAAGGTCTCACAAGCCCAAACACATCCCTCACACCACACCCCAGCGGCGACGACGACGACGCGATGAAAAAGTGTGTGTTTCGATAACTGATGACGTACGGCGATCGAATGAGCAATTCTGTCCCTCTCTTGTACACGCCTCTTTCACTTGATTCTCTCAATCCGTCTAGCTTACTCTTCATCGTTCCAACATTCTTCTCTCGGCAGCATGTGGCAGTGTGTGTATGCGTGTTTGTGTGCGTGAAATGAAAGCTTAAAAATATTTACTTGTGACCCACATAAAGGTATTTGATCCAAGACAGCACACAGCCGATGCCGAGGCGTAAAGGAAATATCGCCTCAGATAAAATGGGTCTACCATCAACAAAATCAGAAGTATACAAAGAAGGAAATTCATTTACAGAAAATAAAATTCTTCAAACTAATGAAAAATGGCTTCTTGGCAAACAGAAAATGGAAAATGGTGACGCACCACACCAACACAAAACTTTTCATATCAATGCACACAAGCGAAATACGATCACGTGGTGTGCTAGTTTACATGCTTGCTGCTCTGCTCTCGTTGATTACCAGGGGCAGATTTTAGTACGCCTTTAGCATCTACTATCTTTTTCACACATCCAAAATTCCATCATCATCCTTGATCGCCATAGAACTCGCTTTCATGTGAGCGCACTAAAAAGAGCGCCTGTATAGGTTAGCATAAGGGCTAAGTGTGGTGAATTATCGTGGGGAGTGTCCCTGACAATGATGGCGCAAACACACGCGCGCGCGCACACATGTGTGCATGTGTTATTTCCACATTCTTGTGAAATACTTGAGTAGAGGTTGTGCGTGATAAATTGTAATCGATCACTGTGTGCCTCACATGCAGTAATGAGGCAAGAAGTTAGTCGATAAGAAGGCTGTGGACCACGAAAAAAGATTAACTCACAATGGCACATATATAAACCGTGACATTACGATACGAGGCGCAGCATTGCCTTATGTTATGGCTAAAACATCGATAATAGCGACAAATATTGTTATCAACCGTTTTCATTCGCCAGTAACCGGATTCGTAACGTTCAACGCGATCTTTTCTTGGCAGTGCGATGCACAATAAACTGAAGCGCACTGCAATAAACCTTAATAAGTGCAACGCCTCCAGAAAAAGACGTGATGGAAAAACCCTACCTAATTCCATCTTTCAATGATGCTACTAAAAAAAGGCACGCTTCATGCGCGCGGTCTGATTTCACCACCAACTTTACGATCGTTCATCCAAAGATTCTTGATCAGAAAAGCAAAAGGGAGAAAGCACATCATCATCATCATCTGTGAGAAAGACGCCGTCGACGATCAAGACGAAAACCTAGTCTTTCGTTTTTCACTACATCCCCCAGACAGCACACAGCATCCATGATAATAGAACACAGAAGAAAAAAAATGTATATGCATAATCTCGCGCTTTCTCTATTGCACAGAACACGTAGTAACGATATTCTACTCGTCCAATTGAACATCACACCATACCGGTGTAGCAATGTGGCAACCAACCATCATCATTCCGTTCACAACCAGAAAGAACGTGAAAGCCACCATCATCATGTAATCATTGCCTTCAGCACAACCGAGACGCGTAAAAGAATCCCCAGCTGAGGGGAAAAACCCTGCCGAGCGTAGAGAAAATGGCGACCCACATCGAAGCGATGAAAAGGGAAAAAGAAGGTAAGCCAGCCACACACGCCAGAGACGACGCAGCAGCAGCCCGCCATCATCATCATCATCATGAGACTCCGCCGCTTTTTTCCATCGTGAGCAGGACGGACTATACTACACGCACACTACCAAGCAAACACACGCACCTACCGCGTCGCTGGTAGTAGCGAGCAAGTGAAGCGCTTTTCTTCGCTACCAAAAAGGCATCTCACAGCAAACAGGGGGCATAGTTGGCGCGAGTGACGCAGAGCAAACGAAAAAGGGAAACGGTAAAGATAATCTAGAAAAAGGGAGAGCGTGCTGAAGACGACTGCATCCGTGAATTGTGTTTGCATCGAGAAAGTGTTTTTATTCCTTTCTTTTGTATTTCTAGCTGCATATTTCATGTGGGCGCTATTACCACCGGTTGTTTAAACTCTCGTCAGAAACTCGGCCACTGCCGTTCGAGTTATTAAATCTGTCCTGGACACCAACACAACGTAATAATACAAATATGGTGCTTAAAGGAGTGAAGTATGACATTGCCAATAACAATAATGCACATTATAGACATTTATTAACAACGCTAGCGTAAGTGCGTTTCATATGTCGATCATATGATAAGTTCAACGCCACAATTCGACGAGCCACACTCATGAAAATAAATGCGTCTTAGTCATAATCCTAGTCTCTAGCTCCCCTGTAATGAGCATAAACACACTTCACTAGAGAAGAAGCAGGTAAAATTGATCACCCCGGCAACAACACAAGCAAGAGCCGGAAACCTCTATGCAGGAGGGCTCCACCGACGTCTGTATCGCACAAACATGCACAACTTGGAACAGACACACTTTATGTTCTACTCTTGCTGCACAGCGACGACGTTAAAACAAAAAAAAATGTCCAGAAAGCACACACAGGCGGAAAATCGAGCCAACGACATCCTACGGAGGTTTGTTTCCCCTTGCCTGCTGCCTTCCAATAATGTACTTTTCAACAGCGCACGCACACACACACTCATTCAAAAGACCCCTCTCATCATTTCGACTCTTTTACTCGCACATTTTTGCTTTCATTCGAGCTTCGCTGTATGCGGCCTGTTAAATGCCTATTTTCCGTGCGTCAGGAAGGGTATAGAACGAGAATAAACGAAAGAGTGACGCTTATTATTGCCATCTCTTTTGCTCCCAGGCGGAGTTAGTGCCTCTCGAACATGAGCGGACTTGTGTCGGAGACAGTAGAAGCGTTCGAAAAAGTACGTAGGCAGCCATGAGGACACCACAGCCACACCAACAAGGCTTGCGAAGGGGAGAACACGACACACACACGCGCGCGCATACACACTCTGCTCATTCTCCTCGAAAGAGGTGACGACGACGATCAACCTCGTCCATTGCCAACCGCCACCAACACCACCAACTACCCAGCCGTCGTCAGCCACTCGAACCCTACTTCAATCTGCCTTGTACTTCGAGAGTCTAACCCTCAGGCGCGCGCGTTTTGTGCCATACACACACGTATACGGAGTACCCACACATACGAAATCGGTTAGCACCAGGCAACAGCGCACGGTTACTTGGTGCTACCCGCGACGGAGACCAACACAGACGGCTAACGAACGAAACTCGCAGTTTAGTGTACGGCGTATCATATTGCTTTTGCTCGCCACTGTCAACTACCATTTTTATTCCAACACAGTTTTATCACCAATGTGGCACAAACACACGCTACCATTTTTCTAGCAATCGCTCAGTTCAAATATCCTCTGAACTGGGGCTTGTACACAGCCCGAATAGTTCATGCTTTACCATAGGATGTAAAGGTACGACGACGATAATGCGCCGCAATACACCAATGGGTCACATATTTTTTATCGCATCTATTGTTAAGCGTCATAGAAAAAGAGCCACACAAATACACCAGTTTTTCTCCTTTCGATCATATCTCACACGACCCAAGGCTCGCACTCGCACACTCGCTCGCGATGGACGACGACAGGGAGGGGAACACAATGTCGCTTTTGTTCTAGATCGTTCGCCATTCGCACGCATCATTCGAAACACCAACGATCTTTATTAACTCATTGTCACAACATCGAGCCAGCCTGTTTTAATGTTTTAAGTTCGTTGCACCGAATCACTAACGTGCCTCAACTCAGGAAATGAAACATTGCGAACCAAAAAACTGCTTTTGAACTTGCCGGAAGTTACATGAACTGTATCGGACATGAGTGCGTAAGGTTGAATCGAATTATCCTCAACAGCCACACAGAGCAAACGCAACAGCAGCAGCAGCAGGGTCTGATTCAAAATTCACGCATTACATTTACATGCCACCGTGCGCACAAACAGCATCTTAGAGGGATGCCCTTATTCCCATCGCCCACAGAACTACGAATTCCCCACGCACATACAAGCCTATGTGTATCACTCATCAACACTAATAAAATCCACAAGCGTTGACGAAAATATTCCAGAATGAAAAAAACCTTTACCTCACACGTCAAATATCGCAAACGATCGCTTGGTCGGCTGCGTGCGCTTCCATCAAATGGGTTGGTTTACTCCAATATCTATCTTTTGGCACTCTCGCTCTCGCTAGCAACATACATTCACACACATGTACACTCACGAACACACACGCGCACAACACCGTCGCTCTATCACTCGGTACGGTTGTGCGCTTTTGCTTCGCTTTTCTTCTTCTTGCCTGCTAGTAGATGAAGCGCCGCACTTCACACGCCGCTTTCGAGGCCGCAACCACCACGAACCAAGCGACACACGATTTCACATGGACGCGCCGAGATGGCAACTGAAAGCCTGCCGCTCGGAAACTCGCCACAAAGGCCCAACTTCATACGAGAGCAACGCTTCCGAGAGAGTGCGAGAGATTAAAAACCCGCACACACACACTCCAACCATCGTCTGGCTTTCCGCCAAGCGGGTGCAACAGAGAGGCCAAACACAGCATGAGCGAGAAGGAAAAGCGATGTGCTGAGAGAGAGAGAGAGCACAGAATGAAGTACAGAAAAAAAAATGCCGGAGGCATTTACTCACACATCCTCACAACCCAGCCGCCTACTTGATGATGCTCTATACCAACGCGTTCGTTTCTCCCCACTTCCTGGGCAGCAAATGTACACCCTTAACCTAGAGTAAAAAAACGACAATGCGACCTCGACCGCTTCAAAAAATACGACACGCAAAGGAGCATTGGCGGAGGCGGTCCACGCCAATGATGGCGATGATGATGATGATGATGGTGAAGACGGTCGTCATCAGGCGGGTGTGAGAAACGGAGGAAAATCTCACAAATGCGATCACACACGAATATCCGACGAACTAGGCAGCAGGCTGCAAAGCGCGCGTATCGCATGGAACGCGCACACACACACAACTGCTACCCCCAGCAGTAAGCATGCTACACTAATAATGTGATTTCGCTAAACACTGTGGTGTGGCTACAGTACGGCACGCGTTACACCGCCACCTTATAGAACAGCCGGAAAAGAGGGAAAGCGCGTATGCGAATGCTTTACATACACACACACACGAACGTCATACACACGCACACCTTGCAAGATCCAGACGCGAGTAATGAGAGTTTCTAACGCCCTACCCAAACGGAACACCCTTTACCCTTATGTGCGAGTGTGAGGAATTGAAAAAAAAACAACAAGAATGATCGCAAATGCCGCGCATACATTGACTCACGTATTACTCAAAAAGCGCCACTGCTGCCTACCTCCTCCAGGGTACAAAGGGTTGAGGGGTCATTTCAACGCAACTACGCCATTTTGACGACGTTCGGGCACGCCACTCGTAGGCATGGTGTGTAGTAAATCGCTCGAGGCGATCCTTCGAAAGGTACATTTTCCGCTTGCTCTTTGAATTATACCATTGTACGTTGGGAATTTCTACAGACTAATACGCATGGCACTGCCGTTCGTTAACGTTATCTAATAAATATGAGTAAACCAACCACCAAACTCCATCCAGGGGGAAAATTCAAAGCTTATTTCAAAAAGTAAAAAAACACCACACCATCGGCAAGTAAGTGATCATGCAGATAACGCCATTGAAATGTGTGTCAAACAGGACAGTGAACCCAGCATTTCAAAGCTGTGTGCATATAGCGCTTTAGTACACAGGAACAAAATTAGTAGAACCACAAGAACCTCCTCCGATCAACCAACCAACACAACTCTGCTCTCATGACGATGATGCTGTCGATGAATGTCCAACTGAAAGTACACACCCATACAGTGAAACGCACTTAGGCTTATAAAGTAAACCCAAAAAAAAAAAGACGAAACCTAAAATCGCATGGTAGGCGACGAAACCAATACTCAACCATCGCATCGGCCACACCGTTGGCAACCCCACGCGGTTTTTTCTATCCCCGCAGGAAACGAGCAACGACCAAACGATCCCCTCAAATGACGGATGACAGAATACATCCCTCTTTGCATTAGTGTCCTCACACAATACACACGCACACATAGAAAGCATGAATTCCATCTCGATCTATTCTACGTGCGTTTATGTTCATATTATTTTGTTAAAAGTAGTTCTTGGAAGTCGGAACAGTTAAATTTTAAATGCTAGTAATTGTCAATTTTCATTGTTTATATGCAAAAATTTGGTCAAATATTCCAAAGCTCGCAACGCAATATCTACATTTCCCATCGCAAATCCTTAAGCGAGAATTGCGTACCTTGCTTCCCGTTGTCTACCGGAAAAACTTATCTACTACGAAAAACCTCAAGAGCTCCATACCAATGTATTTTCTTTTGAAAATTTGATCGATTGATGATCATCACCGGCTTGGTTGGTGGCTTCAAAAATTGTTCCGGAAAAAACGCGGACGAACTCTGTGAACGACGAATCACCGCCATCTTTGACCGTTGTTTCGCTATCCTTTTCTCACACCGTACAGGATTCGATCGGACTCGTTTAGAGAGCATCATCGAGTATCAGGCTAGCTCGAAAAGTAGCAAAAGAAGAAAAGACAACTCAATGTGTGGTTTGCTAGTGGTACACAAAACTGCAAAGGTAGGGATTTACTCTCACCACCACCACTACCATCGCCACCGTAGCATCATACCTGGCTGTTCGAAACACCAGAGCGTCCCGCAGCCACTACCCCATACCGCGGACACCTTTCCTCTTTCGGCCCCATCGTCTGTCTCTTTTTCACGCATTGCTGCCACTTTTCGTGTGGCGAACTACAAGGGAATGATTCATCCTTCTTCGACCGATCCTTTGTGTACGCTTCTCGTTTCCAAAGCATCATACTCAGCTTTTTCCCCCATTTGCTAACCCGGGGACGATGTGTGCGCTAGCGCGTTCATGGATGTATGCGTGTGTTTGTGTTCGATGCACATATATATGTTCTATAGAATGTGGATCGCGCGTTGTTATAACTACTACTACTGTTTGTACTAACCCACGCTTGCTACGCTCCTTTTATAATAAGCTTTCGGGGTCTCTCTC
>JXXB01003053.1:0-15389 GCA_000956275.1 Anopheles koliensis
AATAAATAAATGATCAAATCGACGTGCACGTTCTTAATTTGCTTGACAGGAAAAATGAAGACAGGAAAAATCACAAGCAAATTTATAACACGTATCAAACAGATTATAGTTTGACCATACCTTTATTTATTATATAAATTAGAAGAGTGAGAAAAATAGTTTAAGAGAGCTCGTTTGAGAAACTTGAGAAAATGAGCAACATGAGATTCGATTCTTTCTTGTTTGACTTAAAACAAAAAAATGTACCATTAAAAAGTGACGATCATACAGCCAAGTCGTCGATCCCAAAATGACCCTGTTTTAGCTTAATGGTTCATTTCTTTTCAATTTTATTTTTTCCAATTTCCATCCGCAAACACACGCTTTTGCGCTTTGCACTGTGTACCACCACATGGCCACGTACTACAATCCCACACGCTGGGGATAATCTTTCCGCTGGGACACGTCTTACGTTGCTCACATGCGCCGACTACGAACGTTTCTTGCAATTGTCGATTATAGAGCACTACTCCCCTACCATGCTTTCCTTCCACTGGCCAGCCTCCCGTGTTCCGTGTCACGTGGGACAACGTTGTTCTGCTGGATAGAAAATCTTACATTAGATCTTTCAATGGCCAGTATTTATATCTACGATGGAAGTAAAATGATGGAAATAAAAGCCACAGCCGCCCACCAAACCGACGGGTGCTGTGTTTTGCTTTCTTTTGCTCTTTCACCACCACCGCCGCTCTGCACTCTCCCTCACGATACACCTCTTACGGTATGTTTCTCACACGTTCGCTTCTGGATTCGGATAATTGACCCAACTAATACCAACGGCTACACAGCCAGCAGCAGGGCCACCCTTTACTTCATGCGCTCTTGCCGAACGACGGGGAAGAGTTATGCACGCGCGTTAGAAAAAGTAGCAATTGCTTTGATAGGAGCCAGCACAGAAATGTGTGCTGTGGCATGCAGTTAAGGTATTTTTCCTTTTTTTCCCTGTCCCTTTCTTCTGGCACGCTAGTAGTTTGGCTCACGACATTCCTTTTAAGGGCAGGACTAAGTGAGTGTTTGTGTGTGCGAGTGTGCCCATGTTTGCCCGTTTTTGGATCGTACATGCTCCAATTCGATATGCGCTGCGATGGACTGGGCAACGTCCGTAACGCAACCATTTCTTTTTTCGGTACCCTTTTCTTGCCTTCTAAAAGGGTGTATGAAAGCGACATGAAAATCGTGCTTCGATCTAATTTAAACGTGCGAAAGAAAATCGAAACACACAAAAGCGGTACGCTTTTTATCGGGAGTCTTGCGTAGGTTGAGCTCAATTTGCGTCGTATATTATTAATTTGCATTGTTTAAAACATGAATTCCGAAAAAAAATCCGAAGTTTTTGTGGCAAACAATAATCTATAAACCCGTATTCTTCAAGCATACATAAAACGCTAATCGGGCTGCTGCACTTTGTTTTAAGCAAATTGATTTACAAATCGGAAAGATAATGGACCGGACCGTATGTGTAACATTTAACGGACATTCAAATTTCACTGCTTTCCACTGAAACAAATGCGCCAATAAAACAGAAACTGAACCGTAATCCAACAATGAGCTGCAATTGTATACTCTCTCATAGCAAATCGTTCTAATACAGAGCTTTCGCTTAAGCACTTTTTGTGTTCTCGTACATCTGATTACATGCCGACCCGCTTCGAGGCCGCCTGTTTGCGGAGACAGAGTATAAAATACGATCTTACCATTTGTAATCCTTCAACTACGGCGAAGAACGCAATGCTACATTTCTAGACGACAAAATACGTCACCATTCTCGAATCTTACGAGAGCTACGAGGACGTAGGGAGCTTTTCTGCTAAAGGAACAGATCGTATCGTGCGAGGCGAGAGCCATTTCTACAAATACTGGCAAAATTGACCGAACAAAAGCCATTTTACGGCTTGTCGGCGTAAGATGGTTTGTCCCCCGCGTGTACTCTGGGCCAGCAGGGGGACGTCGGTGGTGTTAACAACGGAAGGAATGAATCATTTGATGAAGCGTCATAAAACCAACCCCCACACCACATGCCCTCGTTACAGGGCAAAATTTTATGTCCATAAACCATATTTTCGCTAATGCAACATGATAATAAAATCTTCCTATCGTTTGATCCCTCCGACGATTGTCCTGTCTAAGGGATATTCTTAGAAAACACACACGCGCGCACGCACGGAACGTAATACATATTTTTTATCATATTTCCGTTTGGAATTTTCCTTTTTGCTTCACACGATATGGTGCCTCCCACCAAGGCTCTCGCTCGTGCCTAGAGATGATATTGAAGACAAAGAACTGAAATCAAATCTTTCCGCAAGTGTGAGAAATGAAATCTGGCGAAAGTTGTTTCACTGCCACTCGTGAACAGCCAGCCAGCTAATAAATCACGCAAAGTGAAGCTAAAGCGAGGGCGTCCTCCATCGCAAATACCGTCCAGGCAGGAAGCTGTTAGATATGACATGCGGAATTACGAAGCTGTGAAACTTTTAACCTTTTTCTCTCTGCACCTCTCCCGCGGCAGTGGTCTAACTTTTTGAGGTTTCTTCATTTTTCGATAGCGCACAATGCGCACAGCGCAGTTACAAAATGGCAAAAACAAATAGCCAAGCGAGAAATACTCAACACAGGCTTACACGCTGCTCGAAAACACTCCCTGTTCTGTCCTGTTTCGCACTGTAATGTACCACCTCTTTCCAGTGTAACCATAAGGGGATCACTGGCAAAAGTAGTCATAATAGTAGCGCCGCAACTACTACTTCACATGTAAGTAGTGCGGTACGCAAGGGCCACCGTTCATTCACTGGCAGTAAATTTTGTACAAAAGTAAAAACGCCATAGATTTATGTGGTTGTGTGTCATTCGTATAATAAATGGGAAGACAGGATGTTTTTCATTGGATTTCCTGGTTTTTCCCCGTATCGTACCAGGACCGAGAAGCTGTGGAAGCTGTGGAGGCCACATACAGGACGAGTTGAGCGTCCTCACTGGGAAAAAGCTCGCAAATCGTAGCACAACGCACATCCTAAACATATGCTTTTAATATGCTCACATCAGACTTACGATGGCACAACGCAAACAAGAGCCCAGCAGTTTCAGTATGTTCCTGGCAATACCGCAGCAGTTCATTTGCATCCTACTATGAGACAAAAGTTTCACACCATTTCCCTGTTTCAGTCTTTCTCTCTCTTTCTCTCCCTCTCTGTCTCTCTCTTTCGCTCGCTCTCTTCCCAATCGAACCCCCAAAGACGTTGTCCATATGGTTCATGCACAGTTGTGCGGTACGGAAATTGATTTCCACTCCACCTACCACCAACGGCAATGGTGAATGAAAGGACGCAAAATGGAAAACCCGAAAACGAACGTTAAAAAATTGCAAATCCTCCGTTCCTTGTTGGGTCCGAGCGGGAACGTAGCTTTCGATAGAACAATGTGCTACGCCACGTTGGAAAGGAAAACACCACACATTCGCGACTGGTTCACGTGTGTTCGCTCGCGAATATGTGGATCGCCCCAAAACTTTTACCCCACGATCGTCTTGCCACGTGGAACAGAATGAGAACGTACGGCTGTAGTTGCGCCTATGAACCATCGGAACGCCACAACCACCGGTCCCACATGCTACATTCCGGGTGAAGAGGAGTGTTTGATTTATGAAAAGTGCGTGTTCTGTTTTCTACCATTTTATCCTCGTTCTCTCTCTCTATCGGAGTACAACGCGAATGTCACGCCAACCTGCTCTCCCCACCAGCATTCTTGGCCACCATAAAAGACTAACTTTAATAAGCGTTCTCACAAATAACACCTCGTCTACTATTTCTGCTGAGCCTAATGAGCCTAACTAGTCGATGGCGGTGGTAGTATCATAGTAGCCCAAGTTTGGCATGTCCCTTTCCCGTGCACGGAAATGGTTTTTCCCGTGCCATTCGCGCGCGATTTCATGTTCCGTTTTTCCCGTGCGTTAGTCATTCATTAACATTACCTAAGAGCTGGCGCTGGCTCCACTGTGTACAATGTAACTTTCCGTACCGATGTTTGTTCTCCGCCTCATATGTTACACCCGCCGCTTCCTGCTGAGTGCAAGGACGAAGGGGTGTTGCGTTCACGTCATGTTAGGTGCCGGACATTTACCCATGTGTAAGACACAACCACATCCGGTAACTCCGGAGGTGTTGGGCGATAGTAGAGCGACACACGCTTGCGCCCGGGGAAAAGGTCTGATATTCTTGTCACGGGTTTTAATAGAGTGTATTATCTTAACAACTCAATCATGGCAGGCGCGGAAAGTGTGCACGGGCTTCACTGCCAACAAATTCATTCCCGTGTCACTATCGAGAAAAACTGTGAGAGGGTTTCTAGCCAATCGGGCTTGAAAACGTGCAGTGAAATTTAATTTCGGACAGTTGCGTTTGCGTTTGTCATCAGTGTAAGTAGTTGTAACTCACGTACTTTAACTTGTCATCGTAATTGATGCTCTCGATGTGACACCAAGCCAAAGGTCAAGGACGCAACCATAATGTATCGACAAAAACTATCCCATTTATCTAGCTGAAGTATATTTTAACTTCAAGCTTTATTCACCGTTTCGAAGCTATCGAGCAAATCGTTCTGCTCCAGAATTCACTACTTGTTTAACGGGGCAAGCCTCTTATTTCACCGCACGCTAGGTGTTCCTTATTCCTAGCTTTCACTGATGTTCTTCGGCAAAGAGCAAATTGAAACTCCTGTCGGAGAGAGTATCGTTTTCGAGCAACGTCCGTTCTTCCGTTTCTCGCGCTGCTCTGCTCGGCACTGCACTGAAAAATTTAATTAACGCAACTGCACAGCAAACCCTCCGGCATGATCGTATTGCTACGTGCCATCCGTGCATACACTTCCGGTAATATGAAGCGAAACCGAATCTCGTTTCCCGGCTTCATAACGAAGAGTCTCCGAACGAAAGGATTCATCTTCTTGGCGTCGGGATTTAGCGGCGACTAGATCCAAACCCCAAGCTTTGTGTTTATTATGCATTCCACAGACCCGGCGAGCACCCAGCATTGTTAAAACGATGTTTGCGCTGCGCCATCCGGACTGTTCTTTACATTATGAAGACCCGAAGGACAGCATCGCGTCGCTCCTCTGGCACAGCTATAAAGTTCGGAAAACAAATCGGTTGCTACTTGAAAGAAGAGCGGAATCTTCTCAAATCTATTCCGTGCTCGTGCTCTTTCTAACAGCCGGCGACATATTGCCGGATTTGTATTTGGATGTCGAAAAGTTTGATTCCATTACGCAAAAACACACCGCATGCAGACGACATCGAAACTTACCACTTCCTTTCGTAATCTTGTGCATCGTATGTTTCAGTGGTACCAACTTTTATCCGTTCCATTTCACTCCAATTCAATTCAGAACACGGAAGTTTCACCGCACTTGCATCGCCCGTGCAATAGTACGCATTACACCAGGAACCAAAAAAATTCGTCCCATTCCTGTTAATCTTTTTTTTTTGCTCCAACGGTGGCAAAAAATGCTCACTTTAGCTTCACTTCCGTGCTGCTTCTGTATGGTCATAAGAGCGGTAAATGAAATTTAATAGAATTATGTTCCGCAAAGTGAGAGTAAGACACAAAAAGCTACCACTCTTCAGCACACACACACATGCATACATACACTCAGATTGAAACATATAATAAAAGCAATAAACCCAAACTCCACACCAGCGGATCCACCGTAGCTGAGCGGATAAAACGGTAACCGGTCTCGTCCGTGGCCGTGGTGCAATTGGCCAACGGACTCCATTATGTGTGCATTTAACTTCCCGATTCCGGACCCTACTTGAGCCAAGAGCAGTTTTGTACGATGCATTTTTGCAAGGGCACGGATCGCGGCAATTCGTACAGCTGGACGAAATTTCTTACCGCGCTTGAAAGCGTCCATGGACGAAATCGCTTTCCACTGAAGTTGTGAAAAAAACGGTACCCCAGGTTTTTGTTTACTCACCGTACGCTACACTCCTTTGGCAGGCGGGAAAGCTTTTCTTGTTCGGAATTTCTAGCGCGCTCCATTTAAACGCTGTGGAGAATAGTTGCACTGGATTTTGCGTTACACCAACGAATAATAGAAACGAAAGAAGTACTTGCTCCGTGAAACCAGCCTCCAGCTTGTCGTGCACGGTTTTCTGTAAAAATGCTACCAGATTTACTACTTACACCGGACAGTGAGGACCAATTGGAACACAACGATATATACATTCATTCATTTTGTTCGTCCGAATGGATTGGCGCATTGTCTGCCCGTGTGTCTGGATTTGTTGGTGTATAAAAAAAAATCTTAACAAACATTTCTCCATCGGAATCTAAACTCTTACTTCGATGCACCGAACGTCCTAGCTGTATCAGCCTTCATCTCCACGGTGGCTTCTCCGTTCGCTTACTCGACAGTGACTTTACAGAACCAAAAATCCGGTCGTCCACTTCTGGTGCCATCATTTATTGATAAACCTGTCGACAAATTGGCTTTCCAAGTGGCTCAAAAGCGAAAGATTGTTTGCTTTGAAAGCGAAACCGCCGCAAAGAAACCCGAAAATGAAACCCCGAATCCCAAACGACCGGAGACACTTGAGCTGGACGTTTCTGATCCTCGGAGGGATGAGCTGAGCGTGCGAGACGAAGAGATTCACCTTTGGCATGGAATATACCCTCCGCGGAAGTGAAGCCGAGAAAGTTTGCCGAATTTCTTCAAGAATAACAATGAACCGTCGGAACACAGAACGCTGTCCCGTGGAACCCCAGACGAATCCAATCCACTATCTGGTGTTTAGTGGAGACGGTTGCCAGGGTGCTTGACGCAAACAAACGCATTCGCCCACTTTGTGGAAGAAACCTTTGCCCCATTTCAACTTAAACGCCACCGCCGTGCTGCTACTGCTGCTGCTTCACGCGACAACACCCGAAGGGTAAACGATAGATCTCACGATCTCTCCCAGAACGACAAATCGTAACCCAAAACTGTCGCATCATATGACGGCTGGGCCTGGGCCCGGGCCCCGCCACACGCTACCACACCGCCGTTCACGATCCGCGAAAATCCGAAAGTGGAAAAGTGTCTATCACTGTCTCACTGTCACAACTTTCCGCCTGCGAATCCAGCGGCGAAAGCGCAGATAACTTGCCAACCCCTCCCACACTCCAGCCCGACCAAAAATGCCCCTTCCACAGCCAAGGTAAGAGATCAAATTAAATGTTCAGAATAAGTTTCGGCGGTGGTGGTTTAGACCCTCCAGCCAGGCAAACGCTGTCAGTCATTTCGCGTCGTTTGCAAGGATCGAGTTTTTGACAGTCGCTCTCGCAAACGATGCAGGCTGCTGTCGAACGTCACCGCGGTGGATGTTGCTTATTTCGATTTGTTAGCAAACAGATCAAAGCGCCGAAAGTATGCAGCCGTGTACTGTTTGTCTGTCGCTTATCGCGTTCGAGTACGATACCGTCCGCGCCGGTGGATGGAACGAGTTTCGAAACTGATTGAAATGAGCACTTCGTTATTGTGCATGTGAAACGTTTCTATTCCACGGTGAATAGGTAAATTCCTGAGCAATTTAAACTTCTTCATGCGCTGCGCTTTAAACGACCCAACCGACCGACCCAACTGCGGTCCAGGTTTGGAGAGTTTAACGTAAAATTCCATTTTCGTTCACTAATTACATCTATCACTAGAAACCTACGCCGTACAAATTATATAACCTCCGCTGTTGATCGCATTCCACCGGTGACGAATGTCTAGTGCAGTCATCCGCGAGTGCACACTCGCCAAAAACTTACCCGTAATTAACGATCCAATCGATCGTCCCGGGCGTATGCACCGGCGCTTAAAACCACTGCCACCGCTGTGCTTTAAATGTAAGTTTTAGAATGTTATTGCCGGTGGCAACGCGCCATCGACGGTTCCGCTTCACCAGCAGTGAGGAATACTTTCATTTCAGCCTCCCGCTTTGAACGCGCGTGGGCTCGAAAGTGCAAAGTACACACCGATTGAGTGTTTATTACCTCAGCGACCAGCGGCATAGCTACGGTCCGTGGCTACCGTGCGGTAAAGGCATAGTTCTACATTTTTGGCACCCGATGCGCTGAACGGTGGTGGGTGGTTCCTGCAAGTACTGTATTGGTATTAAACTTTCAAGTGAAGGAAAATTAATAGCACAACCTGTGAGCGTACCACCGTGCGAGGTGAAGTCTGGCCAGAACCGCTACCACGAGAGGAGCATCCCCCGCTCTACCGCGACCTGTTCCGAGAAAGGAAACTTTTGTGAAAATGGAAAACTTCCATCCTGGCATTTTGGGCTTCCATGCGACCGGGCTTACATTAGCCCGGGTTTGGTGCAGCGTCTTGTTTTTAGCGGGAACGAGACAGAAAGTGAAATCAATATCAGTTCCTCAAACTTTACAGCGCCAGCTTCCGTCGGCGGGCGTATCTTCCTCTCCGGCTCTGGCGTGATGTGGCGCTCCGTTAATGTTTTTTTTTTTTGCCCAACTACCCCGTGAAGCCCGACAATCTAGACGTATCCCTGCGGTGAAACGCAATCGTGCAAGCGCCATCGTGAAGTAGGTGACAACACTGACGAGCGACGACGATGATGATGAGGATGTTGATGATGATGGTGGTGGTGGTGGTGGTGGTGGTGATGCTGCTGGTGGTGGTGGTGGTGGTGGTGATGCTCCTGATGCTGATGACGATGGTGAGCAGCCATGATGAAGATGGCGGTGATTGGATAGCACTCATTTATCATTTTATTGCGAAGCAAGTTTCGGGGCTAGCTAGTTTAACGGTGAGAAGCCGCACTACTACTTCTCGCGAGACTCGAAAACTTTTGCCATACGAACTTTGCGATTCGTAAGCTTCGCGGGATGGTAATAAATCTTTCGCCTCTCTCCTCAGAAAACCCACTGACGCACTGACTTCTTCCGAACGATGGTGGTAGCGGTGACGGTGATGGTGCATTCTTCCGGATTCTTGGTCCGTTATTTCCTTATCTCATTCCCGTGGCGCACAAAGCGGTAGCAGCAAAGTCCCCATCTTGGGTGATTGGTTTCGCGTTGGTCCATCGTGACCATGTGCAATTGTTTTATGACTATATTTCTTCTGCCTCAAGAGTATCTTCGCTAGTTGGATGAAAGTTCTTGTAATTTTCCATATCGCATAGTTCTTATCATCCATCAACATCAGTAATCCATCCCCACTTCGCCACCGCCCTCTACCCGATTCGGTTTTTATTTCCCCGGCAACAGCACCTCGCACCAGGGCCACATTTTCTGTGGCCGGACTCGTTATGTTGGGACTGCTTAACTGTTCACACCATTACTCAATTAAACGACTAACCTTTAGCACGTCTAACAGCGTGGCCACACATACATACCCACACACCGAGCCGTGGCCGGGCCTGGGAATTGAAGCGCTAACGATATCGTTAGCTCGTACCGATGTTCTCTACATCCAGGTTTTCCCCACATTCGATATCCGTCCTTTACCGAGAGGACACACCGACTGTGCTCTACGGCGCCCGGAAACCGGAACCACCAGAACAGCATCCAAAGCTGGTGGGCTTGTGGCACGTACGTGTTAACTAAACCCGCTTCCACCTCCACCCATGCGCTTGCTTCCACACGACGGAAACAAAACGGCAAAGAAACCGGAAATCCACCCTCTCATCCACTCTGGCTTGGGTACAGCGGCGCAGTGTAACAGGATAAAAAGTTATCTCCCGAGATGTTTAAATAAGTTTCCCAACTGGAAATTGCACTTTTCTTTCATTTCCCTTCCCGCGCACGTGCACACTTTACCGCGCCCGGCTGGTCAGCCCCCTTTCTTCCCAGCTTCCCTTTTGTTCCTGTACGGTGGAAAGCTCCGCTGGGAATGGGGAAGGAAAGCACAAGTTAAAATTAAATTCTTTTATTTCACCATTATTACTCGCACAGCACCCGGACGGAGGCCGTTGGTGCTGCTGTTATTCGAACTACATTACCACCATTTCGCCATGGGATCGACTGGTTCTGCCACAAGCTTTTCCGGCTGTTCCGGTTTTGCACTTTTGCTATTGCTGCTGCTGCTGCCGCTGCTGATGCTGCTTCTTCTTCTGTGCGAGATGGAGATGCCACTTGATCCGACGTTCAACACCATTTCCCTTCGGTACGAGCTGCATTTCCGTAGCAGCATCTCGTTCACGGTGCATTCTGCCACCAGGACGATGCGGAGGGGTGGAGAAAAGTACATAAAAATTAATTTACACATTCATAAACAGGCGGAACTAACGAACGCAGCCGAACCATCCTTCGGGGGAAGCCTAACAGGAGCATCAGCACCACCAGCACGGGCAGCAGCAAATGACACAATTGTTCGGGTTGGATGGACGAGACGTGCCGTCACGACATGGTAACGATTTCGGGTACCATAAGTTCAGGCCGTTTTCCGAGCAAAAACATGACAAGATGTCTTATTGAAGGTCTAACCGTACGCCTTGCTATTACAACCGCTCAAACGCCTCAGCAAGGAAGCCTAAAGATAACGTGTCCAATCGGGTCCCGTACCCGTTGCCATTGCCGCTTCCTATGAACTACTGCACACTGTCGAACTTAATTTCGTTCCATTAATGCTAATGAACGCTAAGAATTTCCATAATTTTCATTAGTTTTCTCGCAAAAATTATTCCTATTAAAAGTTTACGAATCCCCGCCCCAGCTGGCCGCAGCTTTTCAGCTCTACCACTGATGGACGAGACGCCGGGTTCGTTAAAGTTCACTGTTGAGCAAAAATTGAAAGCAAACGTCTAGAAAAGTAACCCGTAATCGCAATCATGCCCATCGCAGTAACGTAATGAGGCTAGCAAATTGTATTGTGCCATCACATTTCACCCAAACTTATCGCCTTATTTACGTTTCTGACTGACTGGGCCCGAGAGTGGGGCTTGTTTTACGGGCTCCTGGCAGTGATGGATGGTGACACAAATTATTCCCCAAAATAAATCATCGCCCTGTGTTTGATCGATACCGGCTGATCCTGTGGACTAAATGACACTGAGCTGTTTGGTCTAGTTTATATTCATTCTAAATTTCAAACAATGTATATTGGGATCATCTTACCTGTCACGTGGTTTGCTCCACACCGTCCACATGACCCACCGTTCGACGCGCGCTCATAAACTAGCAATGATAGCTGGTGCTATGACTGCATGTTTATACGTAAACATGAAAAGATACGGCCCCTTTCTTGGACCACCAGCTCCGATGTGTGTTAACATACGCGCGCTTACCCACGCGCTACATTACAGCATCAAGCGAAAAACGTATTAAAATAGTGTAATTTGAGCCACAGCAACACAGCGGGTAACCCATCAAGTCTGTGGCCATGCCCGTTTAGCGCTTTCGCCATTTCGCTGTTGGTCAACATTAATTCGTACTATAAAAATGCCTTTCCTTCCTTCTCCTTCCTGTGTCCATTTTGTTCCCAACACACATACACACTAGCACTAGTGCTAGGAGCGACGTTATGGTGATGGCACGTTCGAACGGTGATGCTGCCGGCGACGAACCTTACCGATGCAGGGAATTTCGGGCACATCCGACACTTTCTGACTCAACACGGGCAGGAAACAAGATCATGTGTCTTGTGGAATGTTATGTTGCGCGTCGTTTGCAAGGTGAATTATTCCACCCTACACCACCGCCCTACAGTGTGTGACAGCCGGGGCCGGGATGTATTTCGGGTGAAAGTTTTCGCTGCTCCCCTTGTACGATCACATAAACCATGCACGATGTCAGTGCTTCCTTCATCTGTGCTTTACTGATTCGACCTCCGGCGGCTGGCACGTACGGTAGCTACCTCAACCCCGGAATGAGCGAAGCGAAAGTAATAAACTAGAGGGAAAAATTGAAATTTAATGCGCCCATATAATAATCATACTATGAGAGACTTTATTATTATGAGCGCCTGCGGCACATTCGAACATTTTCTCATGTCAGCCCGGCCGGTGACCGGGTTTCTCATGCTTTATACGGTCATCTAGTGGCCCTGCCCGATCCAATGGGCGTTATATGGAAAGTTTGTTCAGATTCGACATCGCGGCGCTCCTATCGTTCATCACAGCAGTCGGACGGAGGAAAGAAAGTTAATAATGTTGACACTTTAAATCCGGTGAAAACAAACCGATATTATTGATCGTTTGATAGGTTGCGAATCAATCGCCAGGCGCCGATATTTATATAAACCATAAAATGGCTGCATTATTTTCCAACGATGCAGAGTCAACTGTGGCGCAACGAAAGTAAAAAAATATATAACACTAAACTACGATAGTCGATGGGAATATAATGATTTCGCTGCGTTTCCGGCCATTACGGGCATCCAAGCTGTCTAATGAACCGAGATACATGGGACCCGAACGATGCCAATCAAAAGCTGGTCCGCATCAATGATCTACATCCACAATATCCTGCAGCCATAAACTAGGGAAGTATAAATGTGTTTTTCTCGCCCTCATAAGCGCACATAACTCACACGAGCCCGCTAGGAAATGATTAACGCGTCGCATTCGACCGCTGCATGCAATTATAACTAGCAGCTTTCACGCCGCAATAACGTGCGATGCATTCAATATAAACGTACACGAAAGCAAATAAAGGCGTCACTCACCGACCATGGAACCCTTTATTAGTTACACTCCGCGGTAAACTATGACATCACATACACGACACGACATGGCCATCTAAATGCATCCTATTGCCATTAATACATCCTTCAAGCCTTCATCGTAACATTCATTCCACGTAAAAACATGCCAGCGCCAGCATTAATGAAAACCATCCTTACATCAACACTTACCGTGCTTATAATTAAACAGCCCCAAACTGGTGCAACCGGAGAGCTCTTTTCTGTTGTTTAGGCGACGCCAATTGCACTCCAATGAAAACTGCATCCTTTCACACGTTTCATGAAGAAAACGAGCCACCAGGCAGTGGCTCGGTACTTGACGCGGCTGCATGCATAACTAAAGAACACTCCTTGGCCCACACGGCTTGTGTGAAACTTATCCCAAGAACCCACTAGAGCCTCACTACTTACCGTGAGCCACACAGAAAGCTTTTCCGCTCTCTGCAGCACGGGTGTGTCGAAATGGATGGGAGAGGGCTCAGATTTTTAACCCAGCCGCATCGCGCAGGCGACCGCGAGCACTAATGATCGAATAAAACCGTCCCCATTGTTTACAAGATTATGTGGAAAGAAAGATTACGGCCTGCCGCCCGTTCACTCCACCGTCTTCATCATCTAGCCACACGATCACCGTCGCGATGTTTGACGCTGAATTTGATGAAGTTATTAAAATGAGAGTAATTGGTGCTGGAATCAAAGTGGAACACCATTAGGCGGGATAATTGTTGCCATTAGCGCTGAATGGAGAGGCGCACGGTACTATCGGAAACTGCATCGTTTAACCGCGGGAGAACGAAATGAAACAGAAGCACCCGGTCCGCTGGATGTGCCCAAGATAACGAGCAAATGGAGGGAATTTTGATTTGCCCGTTTTCATGCACACTCCGCCACTACGCCACGTTCGCTCGTCACAGTCATCATTTTCCCAGGATTTGCTATGAACCTCGCATACAATGAGTGAGCATCTTCAGCTGAAAATCTGAAAAAAAATCGTTTGTGCGAGTTACTTGCTTTATTTCGTATATTAATGGTGCGATCTTATCTACAGATTTTTATTGACAATGGCAATACTTCTGCAAAGGGTTGAATGCAAACATTCAGCATAAAAGTGCTGTGAATAAGGTGTGTTATGAAAAATCTAATGCAGTAACAGTATTTGTAGTGATTGAAGATTTTTGTTTAATAATTATATAATCTTCAATTTGATACTAATCAGTAAAAACTTTTTTTATGAGTGTATAAAGACATGCCTCTAACAAATAGTTTGATTAAATTGCTTTCAATATGATTCTGATGATGAAAATGTCTTAAAGAACGGACCATAACGCGCTCAACCTTAAACACAATTCATCCTTAAATTCCTCTACTATTGATTAGCTATTAAACCACCACCAACAGCATACGGATATTTGCGAGATTCGTCCAAATCGCTCATTCGTTTAACATTCCCAAATGCGATTAACGATTTCCCTCAACTCATTACTTCAATCGTACGATAGCATGTAGAATTTCAAATGTACGTCTCCGTAAGCCATCTTCAAGTCGAGGTACATCGTCGAATGCCTTGCGGAAGCAAAATAAAAGCTTTTTCTCGATCGTGGGAATTGGCCGTGACGCGAGCACTTCTGCCACAGCACAATAGTACTCACCTCTCCCGGCCATATAAGAATGGGGAAGGGGGATGAGGGGGTTCTTGAACGGCAAAATGTGTGATGGCTTATCAATCAACTATGTAGTCGTAGGTCTTCATGCGCGGGAAGAGATAAGCCTAGCAAGTACAGCCGACGAAGGCACTAAAAGAACGAAGCGTCGAAATCGAAAGATCGAGAGGGAATTATCATTTTTCTTCCGCCCGCTCCCGTCCGACATTGGTGGAAGAGCCTGCCCTTTCGAACGACGCCACGACGATCTATTGTTTGCTTCCGAAACCGGTGTGACGTTCTTGTCCTTGTGTTCCTCGGCGAGGGGTATCCTATTGACATCTGCTGGTTTCCGTCGATACGATGGGGGCCGCGTCGGGAAGTTAAAGCGGATGAGTGAAGTTACACAATACCATCAATACCGAGCACGGCTCTCACACACACACACACCTATGCATCCCACCCCGGGAGACCCGGGGCCTGATTTCCGGCGATTTCCCTTCCCAGTGAGTTTGGCGTGCTTTGAACACCTTTATGGAAAGAATTTATTACCCAACATCACGCATCGAAGACGAAGTGCGCTCCAACCACCACCCTCACCGCTCATCCATTCGGCTCATCCCAATCAACCAGATAATGTACTCGCGCCCGCCCAGTTCCACCATAGCTCGTCTCGATATCATCTCGCCTGTGGTGTTTCGAGAATTCGATGTGAACCGCCCAACGAAAACACGACACCCAGCACCTAGCAAGGATCTCCTCGTACCACTGTTTATTTATTTTTTGTGGCATTCACTAGAGGACAAAGATAGGTGTTTTCTTTCGATCTGGTTCTTCCCTGCCACCCACTGGTCTGGTGGTCCTACCAAACTCCTCACACTCGGAAAGTGTTCTTGTTGTTGGAAAAAGAAAAATCACCTTTCCTTCCGCGCTCCATCCAGCCAGCCAGCCTGGGCCAAACCAGGACCCTCTTAGCCTTTTGACAGTGTTACCCAACGGAAATCGGCCAACCGTTCGTTCTTTCTCTTTCTCTCTCTCTCTCTC
>JXXB01003101.1:0-17612 GCA_000956275.1 Anopheles koliensis
TTTGAAAAAAGATGCCATTTTCGAGTTGCATTGACTTTAGTAAGCAACACATTTTGCAATGTACGTGTACTATTACGTGGTGCTGCTCATTTAATAGAATTTGAAATAATAAATATGCTGCAATTCTGCACCAAAAATTTCGCAAGTTTGTTTGGCAATATTGAATATGATTTTTTTCTCGCTTATTTTCAATGCTGTAAAATCGGACGAGGCAGAGGGCCAGGTAAAAAAAACCGACGTACATGAGAGAAAGATCGATATGTTTTTTTGCCTTTCGAATTTGGTGCCAGTGCTACTTTGCACGATGGAAACTTGAACAAATATTAAAAAGAAAAATCCGGGCGGAAAGCAAAACCAACATTTGCGAGAGCGATAATTTTAGTGTGCAATTGTAAAAGTGGAATAATTAGCAGCGCTAAAAACAAATCTGTTGAAAGCCAGAATGTAGTACGAGTCAGAGTGTAAAAAATCTTTTAAATTGGCCAGAAATCTGGGCAAAAGCACGACTATTTTGTGCTCTCTGATCATCCCTCTAGCGTACAACGTTCAGTACACGGCTCTGAGGTATAAAAGCGGACGGTCGGTGCCACTTTATACCACCGTCACCACCATGGGAATTTGCGGGAATGCACTTGCACGTACTGAAGGGGTTGCAAATGATAAGTGGGCAGGAAAATGAATAAAATATATAAAGAGAACGCGAGATAGGGTTGGGGGAGGAATTGCACTGCTGCACATGCACTGTTTTAGAGAGGTAGCTTGCTTGGATTCCCTGTTTTGTAAGTTTTGTTGTTTTTTTTTCGGGCGTAGATGACGAAGGATGCAATTGGCGCGGCAGGGTTTGGTTATATCACAAAAAAATAACAAAAACAAGAACAATAGTAACGAAGAAAATGGAAAACAACAAAAACAACACACATAGTCAGTTCCTTTCTAACACCGTCGTCGTTCGCCACGGTCGTTGATGCGGACCGTACTCTAAAAAAAAAAAACTGCTGCGTGGCCGCACAGTTGTGGAGGGCTCTTGGCCTAATTAAAATTAAAGATAAAGCATGCATCCTGCATCTAGAAGCCAGACGTCATCATGACCGCGGTTTGCGTATTTTTGAAAGGATGCATTTCTCGGAACAGCGTAGAGCTTGGTTCTATGAAGCAGCAGTGGAAAGTGAATGAGTCAAATACCCAAGAGATATGAAGAAGATTGGTTTTCATTTCGTCATACTTATGAGCCCTTTCCTTTTGATTAATTATGGTGCCAAGTTTCGTCAAATAACTACCCATCATTTAAATGTAGGTAATAATTAAAAGACATCATTAAAATAGACGTAAAGTTTTATTAGATTTAAAAATTTGTTTTTATAATGCTGCACGATTTGAGGATTTTTGGTGCTCCTGTGTAACACGGCAGTAATATATTATGTTTTTGAAAAACAATTTTAAAAAGTATGCTAATTTTGTATGCATCTAATCAATATCTTTTGTTGAAATCAACTCGTTAAATTTTTTTAATAATAATCAAAATAACACATGAAAAATATGTGTGTAGCCCTCCCCTATTAGAAACTAATAATTCTGCACAGTACTATATGACATCTAAAATAATCTAATCGAATAATTCCTAGAAGTTCCAAACTGAAACTCGCTTGCCGCAGCGCATACTTCTATCTCCATCCTTAAAGGACTCGGCCAACAATAATCTGCGACACGCGACATGCAAATTGATGCAACCGGCTAAGAGCTCCGCTTGAATACGGTGCGGTATTTGTTTTTAACGTGTGATAAACACCGTCAATGTAGTGTTGTTTTTGTGCTCTACCCCCAACCAAGCACACACACACTCGGCTTCCTAAATAGCCAAAGGGTGTGCAGGAATTTTCACACAACTAAGTGCATCCCACCGTAGCCGGCTGGGGTGCAGTTGCTTTGACACTCTGCCCGTGTCGACCGACAGGTGAGCGAGCGCTAGGTAGGGGTTGCAAATTTTCGGGGGACGAAGCGCGTTCGGTCGCGAATTAGTGGGATTGAACCAGCGGCTTCGGGTTCCGTGGTTGACCGAACACACTTTTAAACCACACACATCGCGCCTGCTACTACCACCCACCGATGCCCAAACACCATTAAATACTCCGCCGATGGTGCGAATGCATTTTGCAGTTTTTGTGCTGCCACCTTCCGGAATCCCGCGCGAGGGGAAAGAGAGTTTAATTGATTGAAAAATTGAAATACCCGGCATCGCCGGCATCACCCGGGCGGTTGTTTTGAGTTGTGCGTGATTTCGGTGCTTTCGGTCGGCGAAGGGAGTGGGCGGAATGCAATTGACCAATTCATAATGCCGCCAACTGCACGGGATGGATCTTGGGGATGGAAGCTCGCTGGCGGATTATCGCTTAATGGTTTCCAATCAGCTTATATTATTGTGGGAAGGTGGGCGCCCCCGATCGCGTAAGATAAGTTCCGGGAGGTAATTAGGAGATTTGATTTTCGCTACAAAACTGGTGCGACTCGTTGGAGAAGAGGTCACAATGTTTGTGGGTTAGTTTAAATGCCTACGTTTGGTTTGGGAATAATACGATAGTTGATTGATGCATATGATACATATGATATTGACGAGACATGATCAAAGCGTAGCTTGCTTTAACAATTCAGGCTTCATCAGCTAAATTCATCAGCTAAACCAGTCGATGCAGATATCAGCACAATTTTCAGAAAACACCTCAAATTTTAGGCTCGATACCTCACCGCTTGACCACTTTCAAAGGATTGTGTAAGATATTAGTTAAACATTTGAAATAATTATTGGAAGTAACAAGTAAAATGGATGTAAAACAGTTCAAACACGATTTAGATTTTGATAATAAATATTTTGCATTCCTCGTAGCTATAAACCCTCTGAAAAATGAATAATGTTACATTCACATTCGTAAAATGGGGGTTTAAATACAAAATCTGGTTCCGGAAAAAGGGAAAAACATAAATAATAGTAGCAGATTAAGCTATCACCGAGAAACTGATCATTTTGGTTTTTCGGGCAAGTTCAAAACAGCAAGTATTTCCTATCTTTCTCTCCCAGTACCGTAGCAGTTTGCAACACGAACTGCTGTTCGATATGAAAATGCGTCCGTTTTCCCCAAACGGCCACGGGAACGATTTTCGACTATTTCCGCCCACATTTGCATAATATTCAATCATTACGGTATGCCATCCACCCACCTGGCACGATACAATATGACGATGTTTAGGTTGCACTGTTCGTCAACTGGCGTGAAGGAGAGTGTATGTTTCGCGGAAGGTATTTCCCCTGACGTAAATACGAGTGTAAGTCCTTCCGGGCGAGTGAAATTTGAGTTGAAAAATGAGCCAAAGAACTCCCGCCGCGTCGGGGAAATGATAGCAAATTATGTGGTTCGAAAATGATGGTAATGATGATGTAAGTGTTTCCCGCGTACTATTCGAGAAAAATGCATCCTTTTTTTCGGGGAGGGTTTTATTTTCGGTGGCTCCGTGCGCCGTATGGGCTGTTGCATTGGTGTAAAATAACTCAATTTAAAAAAGGAATTTATCGTTCCAAATGCTGGTTTGCCGAAATGAAGGCGAAATAAAGAGGAGTATGATACTGTTTCTATTTGGTGGTGAATTTTGATACATGAAATGCTTGCAATTTTCAGACCATACCCGAACTGATAGCGATGATTTAGGATAATGGTAGAAAATAGCTGTTCGAGACCAACGGTTATTACAGTGAAATTTATAGTCCGGTTTCGAATTGTTACGAACAATTTATGTTTTCTACTTCTGCCAGAGCTTGAAGAGACTAAATCCATTTAAGACACCTGGTACGTTTGAATAGATCGATTGAAAAAACAATCCAAACGTGTGACATCCACTCGGTAATAGTTTAAATCAATGTTTTACTGAATTATTTATCATTCACCGTAGCATTCACCGGGCGGAGGGTAACTTCTGCCGAAGGAAAACCCTATCTCCCGATCACAAAAAGAACCCGAACTCGACAGAAATGGGGACAAGAATCACAAATAAACTTGCCGTGCGCCATCTAAAGTCGGTTTCGCCATCTTCTTCCGCTTGCACTCTGGCTCTGGCTAGCAGGCAGTTAGACAGCTATGGAAATTAAGTTATAACTGTGCCTACCGAGGTGCGCTTGTTTAAAGAGGATGTTTCTTGCATCGCCGAAAGGAAGTGAAGTGAAAAGCAAGTAGTTTTGCGAAAACACTCACCCAGCCAAACAGACAATACAAACAAAAGCACACTTTGCGTCGCACACCGAGCGTTTTGCGAGACGAGATCCTGCTGCTCGTCTCGAGATCTCGGCAAATCGGGGCCACACTTGTGAGGTGAAGAAAACTTCGATCCGATTCAGTAGAGAATATAATATTGCACCCGCATCCATGTAGCGTTCGATTCCGTGTCAATGAAACCCTCAATTAAGTGGCTACCGATTGCGTTACGATTGGGTGAGCGGGCGACCGTTTTCCACCGTTTTCTACCGGTACTTCTCAACCCAGCACTCTGGCGAGTAGCTGCCGAGTGCTCGATACGGCAACGCAGTCGTTTAAACTTACGCGCACTGAAGTCGTCCGGAGAAAGAAGAAAAAAAAAACGGAACGTGCGGCCGAAGGCAACAGCAAAACAAACACATTTCGATCAATACAACTATTAAATCAATGTCTTAAAAGTCATGCAGAAATTACCGTGGAGCACGGTACACCCGATAACATGGCTCATGGTTGGTGGGGTGAGCATAATTTTAATTACAGTCCCACCACTCGGAAGACACGTTCGCTTCCACTTGGCGTTCTTTTCCTCGTCTGCTCGCAGTACGGCTCGCAACTGGCGGAACTGAAGACGGCAGACGAATCAATGTACGCATAAAAACACTTGCAAAACTGATTGCTTTTGGGCTGCAAAAAAGCCAACATCATAATCTTCTACACTCGAATTGCATAAACCGCACAGTTGCGGCTTCGGGCGTCGCTTACAAATGGCTAGAAAGCTTTAAATGGAGTGGAAATACGCATGCAAACGAAAGACAAAACACAGCCGTCCATCGTACGGGTAGGGTGATGCTTTTAGTTTGAACAATTCTATTACTTGCTCGAATGCGAAATCTCGGGCGCGTCAATATTTGCAAATGTGTAGCAATCCGATGCACGCGAATTTAAATAATGGCAAAAACTGACAAAAAAAAAAACAGTTGCACGATTGCGTACATTCTCTTTTTGGGTTTGCGCTACTCCCCCGAATCGGATCGAACACACCGCGATAGTGGAGTTATCATACTTCGCAGCCACTCTTGTTACTTTTTTCATTATTATCCGGCAGTGCTCGTATCGATACTGCGTAACGGCAATCGGTCCGAGCCCGCGCTAAAAAAGAGCACGGTGCGTATATTTAAAATTAATCATATCAATTATAAAACAATTAAACAAATTATCAGACCAAATAAAATCCCACTTTAATTGTTCGTGCGCGGTGGGTGGACGAAGCGGGTGCGGGCCTTTCGGTGCCTTTTTTCACCATGAACTCAATAAGGTTTGGCGCGCAGCGAGCAGAAGAGAAACGGAAACCGACAGTAGGAGTGTGGGCAATTGAGAAAAGCAACAACAACAACAAAAAAATAAACTGGTAAACAAAACAGACCACCGAAGGGACTATAAAAATAGACAGCGAATGTACGCTTTTTTGCATTGTTTCGCTAACCACATCCCTTTGGCAATCCAAGCAGCCCAGCAAACCCAGGGTGGAGGTGCGGTATCGGGTTGCAGTTTCGCATTGATGCGCAGGCAGGCACGCACGGACGCACAGTTGCATGTACCGGCATGGGCCAATTCATTGTATTCGAAACGGGACCGGTGGGCAGAAGCAGAAGCAGAAGGGAGTGGTGCATCAAATGCGCTGCTTGCACTGGCCCCGTGTAAGATATGGCACCCGTTTCGTGGTGGATTGTGGCGTGATTTTATGTTCTATAACCAGCTAGTGAGTTTAAAATCGGGTAAAAGGTTCCCGAGTAGAACACGGTCTCCTGGAAATTAGGTTATTTTTTTCCTTAAAAATGTAGCACACATCTCATGTATCCTTGCGTTTTTAGTAGCTCTTACGTAAATACGAAAAAGTAACATAAAATTCAAATCAACTAAACAATTTTGAGATAAGATAAGTGATTATAATTCTGACTTATCTTATCTGAACCTAGTTGAAATCCGTTCATTTTCAAGTAACACGTTGTTTTTATTGCTGACACTTGCGAAGTATTAGACGATACAACGCAATCTAATCGAACGTTGTCATTCAATTGTCAGAGCAGCAATAAACGTTCGTTCAGGCTAACATGTCACCAAACCATTGCGGTCTTCAGTTATTAAACAGTGATTACAACCAGAAGTCATGTCCAAGTGGAGGACGACTTTGTTGTTGGTTTGTTCGATTTGGTGCCTAAGAGTGGGCTCGGGCGCTCGCACACAACCCGACACGGATTGGTGGAAGACGGCGGTTCTGTACCAGATCTATCCACGATCGTTCTACGACACCGACGGCAACGGAGTAGGTGATATACGCGGTGTGACCGCAAAGTTGCCGTACCTCAAGAACACCGGCATCGATGCGACGTGGCTTAGTCCCATCTTTAAGTCACCGCAGCGTGACTTCGGGTACGATGTCAGTGATTTTCTTCAGGTGGATCCACTGTTCGGTACGAATGCCGATCTAGAGGAGCTGTTCGCGGAGGCGCGCAAACTTGGCATCAAGATCGTGCTAGACTTTGTGCCGAATCACACGAGCAACGAGCACTGGTGGTTTAAGCAGTCGGAGCTGGGTATCGAACCGTACCGGGATTACTACGTGTGGCACCCGGGAAAGTCGAGGCAAGGACAAGAGCGACCGGATGTGCCGAACAATTGGGTAAGCTCTTGAAGTTAGGATCAGGACTGTTTTGGAGGCACGTGGCCTAACCGCTGGTTCTCATAGAACTCGGTGTTTTATGGATCCGCCTGGGAGTGGAGCGAGCTTCGGCAGGAATACTACCTACATCAGTTTGAAGTAGGACAGCCCGATTTGAACTTCCGCAACACAAAGGTGATAGAGGAGTTTGACAACATTCTGCGCTACTGGATGGAGCGCGGTGCGTCCGGATTTCGAGTAGACGCAGTCAACCACATGTTTGAGGATGCGTTGTTCCGCGACGAACCGATCAACGACGCGTCCGATCCGCTCAGCTATGGCTATACCCATCACATCTACACAAACAATCTGGTAGACGAAATAAATAGACCGAAGTAGTGCGGGTGGAAGTACAGCAACGTTAAATTCATATTTTCACAGCTGGAAACCTACGACGTTATCGGACACTGGCGGAAGGTGATAGACGATTACGTGGCACAAAATGGCTCCGATACGATGTACGGCTCTTCATCGTCTTCATTCGAAATGGTTGGAATAAAAATTCGTTTTGCTGTCCAATTTCAGAGTAATGGTTACCGAAGCATACACCCCACTGGACATGTTGCTTCGGTTTTACGAGTCCGACGACGGTACCGAGCAACGAGCACACTTCCCGTTCAACTTTGTGCTACTGGGTGAACTGAACGGTGCCTCAACGGCGCGTGACTTCAAGTACACCATCGATCGCTGGTTAGAAAATCTTCCCCGTGGAAAGGTGACAAACTGGGTGCTTGGTAACCATGATCAACCTCGTGTGGGCAGCCGATACGGACCGGAGCGTATCGATGCGATGAACATGCTGCTGCTCACGCTCCCGGGAGTCGCTGTAACGTACAATGGCGAGGAGATCGGTATGGTAGACTACCGGGATATGTCTTGGGAGGATGGCTTGGATCCGCAGGGTTGCAACGTTGGTCCGGAAGAGTTCCGGTGGAAATCGCGCGACCCCCAGCGCACACCGTTCCAGTGGGATGACTCGTTCAATGCGGGATTTTCCACGGCCAACAAAACGTGGCTACCGGTGTATCCTTACTACCGTGAAACGAATCTGCGGAAACAACTCGAAAGTGAACGGAGCCACTACCGGGTGTACACGGAAACGGCCAAACTACGGCGTCATCGTGTCTTCCGCGACGGTCTTTTCCGTTCGAAGGCACTGACAGAAGGCGTATTTGGGTTTGTGCGATATCTGCGACCGAATCAAGGTGATGGTTCGTTCTTTATGGTTATCATTAATTTGAGCGATCGACGAGAAGTGGTCGATCTGCACGATTTGCACGATCTGACAGACGTTGGAGTTGTGCGAGTGTATGCAACTGGAACAGAGACGCGGTTCAGGATAAACCAATCGATCGATCCAGCAAATCTACACATTGCTCCGTACGAATCGATCATAGTAGGCCACGATTTCTCATCCTCCCAAGCAACGCAAACCGCTCGCTCCGGCGTTATTACTACTTGCATTGTCTTGCTGGGTGTTCTATTGAAAAATAATGTAATATGAATGCCGCGACCCGGGCAGGAATTTCGTTCGATTTCGTTTAAATCTTACAACACGGCGGTTATGTTGTCCTTTGCGATGCATAAAACATTCCTTCTCGTGCGTTCCGCTGTGTCCTGTCACGGTAATCGCCGACAATCAGAGAAGCCGGAACGCTAAATTATGTACCTCTGGAAGTCGAAGCTTGTGGAATCGTTGCAGTTATAAGAATGTCCGCAGTCGCACTCGCTGTGAGCAATTGAAATTATTAAAGAAAGAAGACTATCACTCATCAATCGAGCGGTAGCACTACAAGAGCTACCGTGAGCGGCTGGTAACAGCATAATGTTAAGAGTTGACTCCTTTCAATATAATAATGATCCCTTGTCGGTTGGTAAGGATTTCGGTGGGGTAGCATGCAGTCGCCCTGCTTCGCTTGTCACCATGCTTCTAGCGAAGGACAGCCGGAGCGTTAAAAATAAATATCCGTCGAACTGCAATCTACAAATTGCGAACGGTCCTGTCAACCTGGGATGCATTTTTCTTTAAAGCGTCATATTGAGAACGTCGTAAATTGAAAGGACTCGACCGGTGGTAAATTATGCAGCCAATAAAGTCATTCTAACCCGCGCACGTACGAGGTTACTGCACGAAATCAATCGCTTAACTCGTTGGAATTCGAGGAATTTTATGCGGGGTGAAAACTGTTCGTAAATTACACTTCTTCCAGGTTTCCACGATTTCTAAATAGTGACGCTCTGGACGTTGGGACAGGTGGATGTGAAATAATTCACCTAAAAATGTCTTCAGCTCGATGCAATATTGATCAGGCGTCCGCGCAGTTTGACGTCCTGCTGGTTGTTGTATTTTCCGGGTGAATTGGAAAGAAAGCCAATGGGTTGATAAAATTAGAGATTCCAGCTTGATGAATCATATGAGTAGCAAAATGGTTGTGCATGGTTTGGCCGGTTTGTGCAGTATTTTAAAACGTGTTTTAAAGTATTTTTTAAATAAAAAAAATGTGAATAGAAGCATCAAGCAGCAATGGAAGCAAGTAGACATTTTTATTGATCGCGTAACACGTCAATAGCTAAGCAGAATATGAAACTGCTTGAATTGGAATGCAAGGGTTAATTGTGAGAAAACATTTACACAACTGATTAAGACGTGAACGTTATCTACGCGGAACAGTGAGCAAGGCCAAATGCATCCCACCATCGGTTCAACGATTGGCAGGAAGACGCGTGCACGGAGTTATATCCGGTAGCATTCCTCACTAAACAACCACTATCAAAGTGGTTAGCGTGAGATTCACCTTGCTTGATGGATCGGTGAAGCGTCAACGCCGGAATGTGAGTAACGGAGAAAGGCATGGTGTAAGCTGCGCGTGTCTCATGGACAAGGATACTCATCCTTGGAGATAAGCACCAAGCGGAAAGTTTGCCTCGCACAGCGGAAGTTGAACGAGCTGTGTCTTGTCAGCTGCGGTGCGATATAAATGTGCTCCACCGTTTGTTTATAAATATTAAATCCTGTTTTATCTCCCACTCTTTGTTTTCTGCCACCGTTGCCACCACCCTGCCGTAGGAAGGAAGGTCGAGGACGGGAAGGCTTTCCCAATGACCAATTGCAAGTCGAGGGAAGAGTTTTTCCTTTCCGTTGATCGTTTTTGTTGCAAAGCTACCGTCTGCTCCATATTCATCGTCATCTAATATTTATGATTTTATTTTTGTTCTTTCACTCCGTTACTTCCCATACACGACGTTGCCGACGGCGGTATCGTGTACGAACAGTAAGGTTAAAAGAAATGTGTTACATTGCCTGTATAAAGTGTAGTTTTTTCCTCGATATTATCAGGATAGCGTCAAGACCATTAAATATTGATATCAGAGAGAATGTTGTTAGCTAAACCACCGACGTTTCTTGAAAACTATGAGAAATTGATATAGAAGTTAGTTGGTTGGAAATGAACGAAAATTATAACTTTCCTAATAAATTAAATGTGAATAAAAGAAAACTCGAATCCTATAGATATTTATTTTATAAGTTGCATTAAAAAACATACTAAACCTAGGACTTCCTGTACAGCACCGTTTTGCTGGGGCAGGACGGTTGGAAAAGAAAAGTCCACAACCCTCTTGCCCGACACAGCGGAGGCGAGCGGAAAACGAGAAAAAGTGTCGGGTGGCAGAAATGGCTGTATGAATGATTTATTTTTCCTACATTGTTTATGGTCATAACATACTCCACGTCAGCTCCACATCCCCGCTAGCTTCCTACCGGTAAGCCCTACCCGCAGTGGTCATATTTTTCCATTTTTAACCACCTCTCGCCAACCGCCACCATTCGTTGACGCCGTTTCGTTGAGTGCAAGTTTCTAATTCAACTTGGGCAGGCTGCAATTACATCTACCTTGTCGTGATACTTTTCACTCCGCAACTGAAACGTAGCGTATGCAATCAAACGCTACCACCGTGCGGTGTGGTGGGGAGGCTATATTTAAAGCCACACACGGAATCGTCATGACGGATATAGACGACCCGCTATTAGGCTTTATGTTGGAACTGTAGTTAATATTTCAGTTACAGTTTAGTAGTTGCTTAGAGCGTTTTTGTTTTGCGGACAAAATATGAATATGTAATAATTTGAGTTGTACTTTTATAAACTGTACATTGTTTATGCACATAAATGGCGTTTCAAATGAAAGAAAATTAATAAACACATTTTACATCGCTATAAAAACCTGCATCTATCGAGAAAGTATCAATGAAGCATCATCAAAAAAAGTTTTAAAAAATTACCATTTTCAGTACGTCGTTCGATGGTACGTGAGCGATCTGAAGCAAATTTCAGCAAATTTGAGGAGAAATAAAAGAGAGAAGAGAGAAATGGAATCAGCGAGTAGAAACGAAAAAGGGAATGAAAAGTGATAAATGATAAAATATTCTATAGTTGCAAGGATAACAGAATATTTGGACAAAAAAAAATTAAACACATTCATTTATCACGATCGGTTGGAAGACACCCATGCACAAATTTACTATTTTCGCTCATCTTGATCATTTGCATCGGTTAGGTTACCAGTTTGGTGAAACATACCTGTAATGAGATGTAAAAATGAAAAAATAAAATTAAAACATGAATTCCGCACGATGCACCGCGTTCGCAGTAAGTCAGTTATGCTTCAGTCACTGTGATCATAATTTCAAAACGCACCAAATGATGCACTCAGAACGCATCAAGAAGGTAATGTCAAACATTCAATTAAAATATGTACGCGTTGATGAGCAAACGTGGGCGTTGCATTTGACTTGCCTCGATGGAAATTGTGCCGATGGGCCAAATGAATTTGTGAAAATTCATTCGAAAAATGTTTATCGGAGCGGAAGGAAATTGCCTGTTTACAGGGAGCAACGGGTGGTTAGTGTGTAAATCCCGGTTACAATTTAATTTGACTGTTTTACATTCGATCAATATTGTCCGATGTTACCCGTCCAGGTTTGAAGACGGCACGGGCCATTGATAGGAGTGAGACGATCGTAGTGCTGGCAATGTGCAGGAGGAAAACGAGCAATCGGTGCATTCTAAAGTCTGAACCATTTTTTACATTATATTGCTTTGTCCGGCAGATTCCCGAGTGTCTGTGTTTGCAGCATTGATTTTTTAACATGCTACCAACAGTTTCAGGCACAGCTAGGTCGTGTGAAAAAGTCAATTACAATATATGCGCTGTGAGTTAAAATGTGCACGAGAACTAATCACTGGATCCATCAATTGGCGACAATCGTATCAGCGACATCGGGACATGGTTTAATAGAATTACAACATATATGCTCGTCACCCGGGTCTTACAGAAGCCGTGACACCCCGTCCAGTTCAGGCGCGAACCCGTCCCGACACGAGACTCTCACCGGAAACTGAACCCTGCCACTACCAGCTCCCAAAACCAATAAGTTGTGCTTTTCCGCACGCGCTGATTGATGCTGTCGATGGTGAACCGTGGCTTGCACAGCCGGTGTATTTATATTAGTGCCAATATCGTTCTGGCATCATACATACAAACACACTCACATGCATGGGCGAAAACCCAATCAATGAGTAAAATATTAGAAGTGCAAATTGCCAATCAGTAGCTCTCGCCTTACCCAGTCGGACCCACTGTACGGGTGTGTTTTTGTAAATCACCTTGCAATGGGCTGTTTGCGGATGGTGAAAGGTGTTGAATGGAAAAATGGGCAAGTGCGGGTAGCCGAAGAGTTACAAAGTTGCATATGAACTTTGGACGCGCTTGTGTGGATTCTTCGATACAATTTCCTCCGCTTTCCGGGGCGATATTGTGTGTGCTTGGGACGCTGTGGTTGGAAGTCGATCGATTAGTTTTCGGTTGAGGTGAGAGGAAAGAAAGTTTTATTATTTGCGCAATTTTCGAACGATTTCCGCGATGAATTAAAATGATTTCACAACAGCTGACATTTTGGTTGCTGGTTATCGATTTGAAAATCACGTAGATTAAAATAAAAATTAAGTGGGAAAAAGGTTTTTCTATCGGAATATTGAAAATTAAAATATTTACATAGAAAGAGTTAAAAATACTTCTCAAAAACATTAGAATTGTAGAGTTGTAGAATTTTCCCAGAATACCTTTTAATATGATTTTAACTTTATTTTACTCGATTCTTTGGTTGAACTTTTAGTATTTATTATTGATAATAGTTATTGTTGAAATAGTTTAAAATAATTATTTCAAATATAACCTTTAAAAATATAACTTCCCAAATGTTAAATTTTGTCCGGATTTTAAACTTCTTATTTTTTTAAATTATTTTACCACTTAATTTCGGAACATTGATGTTTCAATCTCTAAAAGTATTTAAATATTTGGAAGATATATCAATTACCGGAATTCTTTTTGTGCTATCATTCAAAAATAGATCAACAGCAGGAAAAAATAAACTGTCAGTTTGAAAAATGTCAGAAGTATAAAATTTCCTAGCAGTTTTATAAACTGTACCATGGACCTGTTCGACCATGGTTTCGTGAGTGTCCCACAAGCCTTGGCCGTTTTGGTCGGTTCGGTCCGGTTCGTTCGTTGGTCCGTTCGATTCACTCACACCGAAGCAAACCAACACACATACGAACTCGCTCGGTGCGGCTACTCCTCCCATTCGCTGTTCGACTGTTTGGCGCAATTGGATCAATTTCTTATGTAAATCGATGCATTATCGAGCGTATGTTTTCACACGGGCTACAAAACTGGAGCTGGCGTGAATAAAAAAAAAGATAGAAAGAAAGAAAAAACGAAACACAAGAAGCAAACCGAAGCGTACGAAAAAAAGGGCGAAGAAACTCAAAAATATGCACCGCACATAGGTTTGCTGCATCCGTGGCGTGGTGTGCGACGGAAGGGTGGGGGATTTTTCTGCGTGGCGAATGTTGCATTATTTATGTGCGATTTTGTTGTTGCTGCCCTCTTCGCACACCTCGCCCACGTACTGCTCGCGACTACTGTTGTCTTTGTCTGGTAGGCACACAATTTTTCTTTCCCATTTTTAGCCCTTCGGTGATGTGTTCTGGTGTGGTTCGTCGTCTCGAGCCAGGACAAAGGGGTAGAGGTTTTCAATGTACACGGGCGGACGGAGCCACAACATGACGTCGTCGTGGTCGCCGTCGAAACGCATGCATCATTGCACCGTTAATTAAAATCCGTTACAAGGTGCAGAAAGGTAACGTGCGTAACATAAGCTTTGCGATATTGCATGTAACGCGCGTTGCGTTTATTGTTAGCTTCACTTGTACAAACATGGGTATCACTCACAAGAAAAATAATTAAAACCTTACTTGATTTTCCCGCCCTCTTTCTCCTAACTCACTTATCGCGGCTCTATTATCTTCTTTACCGATTGCGAAACTTTTCGACGCTGGTACAATTTTAATACCCGCCCTGTGTGTGTGCCAGCATGGATACCCGACCCGTCATAAGTGCCTTCTCCCCACGACGGCCGTGACCAATTATTGTGGGTGGTGGGTAACGAGCTCGAGTTGGCTCGCTTTTCGAGCACTCCCCAGCTGCACCCGGTGATGTATTGACATCCATTAATCCTGCGCACTTAGGATGCGACCGCTGTCCAAGTGTGTCCGTTTTCCGGCTGTCACGCCGATCGTCTTTCGACCCGGCGGACGAAAGATTCGCGAATGAGTGTGTGTTTCCATTGATTCGATTACGTCTGACGCTGGGTGTTGGCGTTAGGGTCGTTAGAGCTCGTCGACCGTACCCGATATATGACCGTTTTAGGCCGCCGTATTATCGCAATGAAGAGATTGCGAGATGATGATTTATTAAGCGATCACCGGGTCCTAGACATTCGGCAGCCGAGGGCCAAAACGAGCCGCGGCTAGCCTAAGCTATCTCGATGGGTTGCACCGCCGCTCCTGCCACTCGCCGGCAACGTGTGCGCGCATCAACTAATGTGTACTAATTTGCCCACACTCGCGTCCCGCCCTCTCTTTCCCTTTCCCAAAGTACCAGACAAGAATCGGAAAGCGGAGTGTTGGAAGCAATCCGAAACCGGAGCCTACGTCCGGGCCAAAGTCTCGAGGACTGGGACTCGCTAATTTAACCGTCATTTAAATTATAATTTCCTACATATTCAATTAGACGATTCCATCGCTGATTCGTAATGTGCGGGTTTGCGTGTATGTGTGAGACACTTGGTGCACGGATTATAAGGGAAACAGGTGGGATGCAGTGAATGGTATTTAACCGGGGGTGCAAAGGTACTATGGTTTAGAATTCAAATACTTTAAGGTTCAGGAAATTACCAAATTTTGTTTCATGGTAGTGCCAATAAACAATTTCTGTCATCTGCTGAACAGAGAATCATAAAACGATTTGAAATATAATCTATGTTGATAGCTTATGTTTCATAAGCTCAGAGGCATATTCATTCTGTTTTGTTCAGAATTTGGCTTGGATACTGGCGACAACTATTGTTAACAAACAATTATTAATAACTTAAACGAATCCATCTTTACTGACTAAAAGGATTCTAAAAGGATTTATGTATTTACACTTACATCTACAAACCAAATTGCAAGACGTAGTTGTTAATCAGCATGAAACATTATAAAAGATTTGTGTTGGTTATTTTCAAAATCAAACCCCTGGGCGGAGAAGAATTGTTTTTCTTCCATATTCCCGTCCACTACGACGCAATCTTCCCGTCGCACTTTGCTGCGATAAAACTCCTCGTGCTCCAGTAAGTCGCCAAGGGAGCAGACGGAACGTCTCCATCAACTACCCTCCATCAACACAGTTGCACAACCCGGCCGCGATTCACTTCACTTGCCTTATCAACCCAAACATCGTACCGTCGTATGCATATGAGCGTTTTTGCCGAACATTTGCCGCGGAGAAGCGTAACGAGTAGTGTGTGGAAATTACTTATCTAGTCCGATGCTTTGCACATAAATCATAATGAATAAACATAAACTAACAGTTGCGGTGCGCGGACATACAGGGCGCATAAATCGGACGCAAATACGACGGAGTGACAACACGAAGCGGATAAGAAACGAAAGCCACCCAACCCAAACTCCTAACGGGTTTGTTGTGAACGAGAAAAGGTGTGAAGGTGTCAAGGGGTCGACCGCCAGTTTCGAGATGAAGTGTGAACGGAATGCTGAATACGAAAAAAAAGAGTAAAACAACGAACTGATGAGAGTAGTAGACCATTCTATAAAAGTCCTCAGTCTGGCCTCGATTACAGACACGTTACCGTCATGCATCATACTTGAACGACAATCCATATTGTGTCGACTAAATCAGGCTGAAAAACCCACATCAAAATATTCCACTCGAGCCGTTCAACGGAAACGAGCGTGGAGTAGGGAGGGGAGGGAAGAGCAAAAAAAAACGAAAAAAAAATTTGCATCTCCGCGTTTTGCATTTGATACATACGCGATAGGCGATTTATAGGCAATGTATGCAGCGAGCATATGTAATGAAACAAAAATGCACCGACTCTTCCCCAAGGGACGATATGCGGCGGTGTGATATGGGTTTTCCCCGAGCAAACCCGGTGTAATGATTTAGAGCCTCGGGCGAGCCGGTGTTGATATGAATCGTTACTGTAGCTGTACACATTTGACACATTATACACGGTAGAATCTCCTTTTTTTCTTAATATGCCGCCTACCGGTATACACCTTGGTCGCGTGTGATTTTTTTTTTGCAACACCCATGCGAGAAAGTTTCCCCACCTGGATGGAATGGATCCTTTATTGTTTTGGAAAAAAACCAAGTCAGCGCAGAGACATATGTATGAATATTTTGTTTGGCGTTTCCGTGTACCGGATGCATTAGTGTGTCTGTGTGTGTCTATGTGCTGAAATCATGTTTTTGAAATTATGCAAGCATTAAGGCGCTCGGTAGAAGAAGTTTTGTCTCGGCTCGCTACAATAATTAACCACGCTAACATTTTTGTACCGCGGTACACGATTGATGATGTATGTTGAACCTTTTCTACCATCCCTTCCTTTTTCCTGCGGACATAGGCAGTATAATTGTATAAAATTAATCTGAAGAACACTTTCACCGTGTAGGTCCGTGTGTTTGAAAGCGCGAGGCGTTCTAATAGCGACGTCTGTTGGTTTTTGTTTCTCTTTTACATTTCGCACATGCAATCGTGCCTGCGAAAGCAAAATTGTTCACCAATTTACATGCGCGCCAAAACTATTCGGTGGCACCAGAAGCAGCAGGTGGAAGTGCAAGAAAGCTCGAAATTACTTTTCACGAACTTTACCTTAGTTTCCAGCGGAAAGGATCAAAACGGAGGTAGGCACGTGCAGAATAGTATGGAGCATACAATTATCAGTGCGGAAATGTGGTGCAGGTGGAGAAGAAAATTGGTTTTAAATGCAAATAAATAACTGTTTTCACAAAGAAAACTGTGCTAGTGCGGAGTATGGAAAAGTATGGATTTTTATTATAGCAATTATAGACGTTTTTAAGCAATGTTTGTTATAAACTTTTCCTTCATCTACTCTTATTATTCATTATTAATTATTCTCTTCTTCACTACTCCTATTATTAAAAGTCATTTTTGCATCCATAATTTTATACTTTTTAGACATTTGGAAATAAATTTCAAGTAAATTTTGCTTTTTAAATTTTGTATAA
>JXXB01003111.1:0-12476 GCA_000956275.1 Anopheles koliensis
CTCCGAACGTTCCTTGCTTATTAAACGCACACATTTCCTTTCCATCACAGACTCCGACGCGGAAGATTCGGACATAGAAACGAAGGAGTGGGAAAACCAGCAGATACGCAAAGGTGTCACCGGTGCCCAACTCGTCTCGGCGCAGCAAGAATCCGTCATATCACAGTACTTAATTGGCAGCAGTTTCAGCCAAACGTTCCAGAACAAATCGAGCACCATCCTGCAAGAGGGCGGCCAGTCGGGAGGTGATACCGAACAATTTCGTAACCTTTCGACGGCTGCCCTGCTCGAAAAAGCGTACGCCGCGTCCGGTGGTCCGTTGCGACTGTCCACCAGCGGTCACAAACATCGGCCCAATGCAGCGACGGCCGGTGGTGGTGGCAGCGGGTTGAGCAAAGCTTCCGACACCAAACCGACCGGTCCGCGGATGCCGCAGCAGATCCTTGCCCAGCTTACCGAACGCCAACGGACGACGGAGGAGTTGAACCGAAAGCACGACGCCGACATCGAACACATCACGCAGGAAGTTAAGCTCCTCGGGATGGATTATCTAGCGTGCGAACAGAAGGCACCGGTGGCGGCGGCCAAGTATCGGTTCTATCAGGAGTTTCGGTGCTACGTGGCCGATTTGGTGGAGTGTTTGAACGAGAAGGTCCCGCTAGTGACGGCGCTCGAGCAACGGGCCCTGCAGCTGATGGCGAAACATTCGGGTATGCTCATCGAACGCCGGCGGCAGGACATGCGCGACCAGGCGAAGGAGGTGACCGATGCAAGCAGTAAGTATTTAAGGTGTTTTTTTTATCCTCTTTATTTGATCTGGTTTTTCACCAACTTTTCTCTCCACTCACTCAGAAATGATTAAACGTACTGGACCGGACGATCATGAGCGGGTACGCCGGGCGGCGGAACGAGAAGGCCGCCGGACCAGACGTCGCCGCGATCGGGAGAAGAACGAAACGGCCGACAGTCACTTCGACGGTATGTCGAGCGACGATGAAATTCCCGACATGGAAGCGGCTCGCTATCGGTCCGCTCTGCAGGAGATCGAACTCGAGGCTCGCCAAGTGTTTGCGGATGCGGCGGAAGAGTACGGTGAGGTCGCCGGCATCGTAGGACGGTTCGAACAGTGGCGCCAGCGTGACATGCCCGCCTACTCGGACGCTTACGTGAGCCTCTGCCTGCCAAAAATCCTCGCCCCACTGATCCGGCTCGAGCACGTCTGCTGGAATCCGCTCACTATGGAGGCGCAGGTGGAGCTGGAAAGCGAACAATGGTATCGTGTCACGGCCGGCCAGTTTTGCTGCCAGGCGACGACCGAAGCGGCACTGGCAGCGGATCCCGACGTACGGCTTATACCGACGCTGGTGGAGAAGATATTCCTGCCGAAGCTGGCGGCGCTGGTCGAGCAGTACTGGGATCCGCTGTCGACAACGCAAACGTTCCGGCTTGTGCGGCTGCTGAAGCGATTTGTGCGCGACTATCCGTCGCTGCGTGTAACCTGCAAACCGCTCCGAGTGCTCTTCCAGGCGATTCTTGACAAACTGAAGCAATCGATCGACAACGATGTGTTTATTCCGATCTTTCCCAAGCAGTAAGTGAACAGAAATGCTTTCTCGAAAACACTTGTTAATCTTTCCCTCTCTTGCTGCATCTCGCTCCCTCCCCACAGAGCACAGGAGGCAAAATCATCCTTCTTTCAGCGCCAGTTCTGCAGCGGGTTGAAGTTACTGCGCAACATCACCAGCTGGCAGGGCATTCTGGCCGATGCGGCACTGAAAGAGCTCGCCATCGGTTCACTCCTCAACCGGTACCTGTTGAATGGGATGCGCGTCTGCACACCGGTGGATGCGATCGCGAAAGCGTCCACGGTTGTCTACACGCTGCCCCGTGTCTGGCTCAGTCCCGGGACGTCGGTCGTGCAGAGCATGGAGCAGTTCGTCAACATGCTGAAGCATTTGCAATCTCAACTCGATCCTGCCATCCCGCAAAATGGGTATGTTCGACCGCGATACGATTGTTTTGGGTTCTGCTAAATGTGTTTGTGTTTTTTTTTTGCAGAAAACTTATCGAACAGATAAGTAAATTACTTTCGAGTCTTCATGTGGTTTCGCCGAAAAGTGTTGCCAGCACTACCTGAGGTGAAGGCTGACGTATTCTTACTCAACATCGATTTTCGATAACTGTTTCTATTAAAATAGCAATTGGAAGGAATTTAATAAAGTGTTCCGTGCGTTACGAATGGAAGGAAGGGAGTCTTGGAAGTTACATCGATTCACGAATAATTCCGAAAAACAAACAGAAAGGTGAAAGAATATTTGGAACAGTTTTGGACTACTACGATCCGATCGAAAATGAGTACAGGAGTAATAATATAAACGAAAAAGTTCTCCAGGCAAATTTAGACAATATCTTGAACTTTACAAAAATCTTAAGGTTTGATATAAAAGTACTAGAGTCCAAAGAAATTCAATATCTACGTCTACAATATAAACTTCATGAATGAAGACTCAAACTCTAGTGATAATCGTCCCGGTATCTTAAGATTACATTGGACAATTCTTCTCAAATCTCTACATGAATCGACGGTGCTCGTGGCAATGAAAAAAAGGGTAAAAAAACGCACAAACAGGCCATTAACTCGGTCCGAAACAAGGGCTCGGTCTGTTAAATGATTTCAATCAACTGCACCGCTCGCGACCCGAAGCCCGTCCGCTGACATCATCGTTCCAGCCCGCCCTTGGTGCCTACGTTTCCATCGTCCTTTCGTGGGTGGGCCGGGCCAGGCCGGGCCGGGCTTTAAAAAGAAACCGCGCGAAAACGGAACAACTGGAACGGCGTGTGCGAACTTAAAAATAGCTTCTTTATTGACCGGATGCCATGCTTGCCCCCCTGAAAACGGTACGTGATTGCACCATGACATTTGACGGTGGGCGCCAAATATTGAGGACATCAATCACTGGTGTATCCCGTCCCGGTTCGGTCGAAGCTAAATGAAGATCGATAAGCTGCTGCCGTCAAGATCGATCAAACATCATTTTAGCCTGGCGCCAGCCAAGGAGTTCAAACTACTGGAAAGCTACGAATAAGCATCGAATGCACATGGAGCCAACCGTGATGTCAGCTGTTTCGCTAGCTGCTAGGTCCTGCGTAAAGCCGTTCCCACATTCCAGCAAGCTATCAGGCGTGGGCACGGATGTGGCTGTGCAACGTGAGCAAATGATTTCATCGAAATTTCCTTATCGCCATTTACTACACATTTTTCGGCTCATCGTGCTCCGTTAGTAAATTCCTTCCATTCATTTCATTCTTCCAGCATTTGTTTTTTTTGTGTAAACGGTTGCATCATTCGTCTTCCTCTGTGTGCATACGAGTGCGTGTGTGTGTGTGGGTCAGAGCCCTCCGAACGAACGGAGCGACGTTATCAGCGATTCTCGGTACGCCGGCCTATCTCCGAAGAAAGTCGCCAAGCGGAACCCGAACCGCCCGAAGATCGGACGCGATCTCTGTTGATTTGGTCGGTTACGGTCGCACAGGATCCCGCTGGAGGTGGCGAGAGAGACACAGACACAGCACAGCACAGTCCGTCTTGTGTTCCGAGCGGTTGCGGTGGACGTTCGGGTGGATGAGTTTTGATCGCGATTCCCCCAGGCCGTAGCAGCATGGGATGACAACCCCGAGGTCACGACGTCATCGATCTGAAGTGTGCTGCGGTTAAGTGACACGATCGACAGGCGCATCGACGTCTCCAGATTGGTCAATTGACCGTGGGCAGACCGCGCCGAAGGGCAACTGGATAAAGCCGAGCCGATCGTGGCCTGGCCCGCCAGTCATGTCGCGACCATCGTCTGGTTCGGTTCGGGTCGTCGTGCACGAATAGTGGACGGATAGTGCAGTGAGAAGAAGAAGAAAAAAACCCGTGACGCTTTGTTGACAGAGCTGTGACTCTGTGCCCAATCTACAGGAGATCGTCGAGATCAAGATCCTAATACGAAGAGTGTCTTCAATCATACGAACGCAAAGTGCTCTAAGTGTCTTAGTCCAGAACAGAAGCAGGAACCGCAGGAGCCGCTTGTGATAAGTGGTGGCTTACTTCCCGTCAGAATGGGCACCTCACCGCCGGCCACCCGACTGCTTCCGGTGCTAGTAGTGTGGGGTTAGTAGCTACTTCCGAATTTACAGTCATACGAAGATGTCCGCTCGTACGCCGTAGCGCTAGTGATAAGCCGGCTCACTGAAGCAAGTTCAAAATACCGGAGCGTGTGTGTGTATGTGTGTGTGTTACGGCTCGCTTCTGGTGATAATGGCTTATCGGATTCAAAAAATTGGTGGCACTGGAAATGCATTTGCACAGCATCACCATCAGCTCGAGCGGGCCGCCCTCGTGCCGAGAGCGAAGGGAGACGCGATGATAGACTGCGGTTTGACCTCTGACGGCCATTTAATTGCGTGCGGGTTGATCAGTGCCATAACACAGTGATCGGAGACGGCATTCAATGGCTAGCTACGCACGAGGGATGGGAAAGAGAGAGAGAGAGAAAGTGAGGTTATGTTCATTAACGAAAACGGACGAATAGACTCCGAGTCTGACAGAGTTCGAGAGTTGTAGACCTAGGAAGGGAACGATGCGTCACCGCACGGGGTTGGTGCGAAAGGATGTGTGTTCTTATCAGCAGCAAGTGTTGAATTCGGTCCTGGCTTGATCCGGATTGGAATTTCCCCATCCCCGATTGTTGCTTTATTTACACCCGAGTGTTTGTTTTCTGCCCTTGATGGACCCGCCGTCGATGTGGGCCATTCGCGGAGGCATGAGATTTGTTTCGTTTTTTTTTTGGTGGTTTTTAGTTTAAAACATAAATACTTTAGCTATGTCCGGACCCATTTCGCATCGTTTCAGCCTTGCTGGGGCCATCGTTGCTGCCCGCAACCTCTGCGTTCGATATCTTTCCGCTGAACTACGACATTCGCTATCGGCTGGAAACGGATGTGACGCTCGTGCCGGATGTGCACGCGACCGATAACTACATGTGGTACCTGAACGGTTACCTGCGAGTGCATCGTTACGATGCGAAGAATCTTGCCGCGCAGGTAAGCAGAGCCGCCTTTCTTTCCGTCCTAAGGAGCCTGTAATACTGTAACCGTTTGCCCATCTGACAGATCGAGCTCGATCGGGCTCACCTGCCGCAGAGCGAGGGTGACGTGTCGGCCCTGCTCGAACCGTTCCGTATCGCGATCGCGAACGACACCATCCTGAGCATTCAGTTCAAGCTGAACGAGCCGATCTGGTCGGCGAACATCAAGCGGGCGCTGGCCTCGTTGCTGCAGGCGCACGGCGATGGGCCCGGGGCGTACGTCGCCGACGAGCAGGGCATCTTCGGCAGCTGCCCGACCGAGTACTTCGTCGTGAACAAATCGAACGTGTTCGAGATCTCGAAAACGTACGGCATGGACCGGTGCACGATCTACCGGGGCGCGATCTATCTGACGCGCAGCAACATCCCGCAGAACCACTGCATACCGAACAAGCAGCCGCAGGCGATCACGTCACGCATCGCGAACTACAAGCTGCGCCGGATCGAACCGTACCGGTACATGCTGACCGAGCTGGACGGTACGATGCGCACCAACATCCGGACGCTCGAGTCGTACTACCCGCAGTTCCTGTACTCGCGCGTGGTGCTGCGCTACGAAACGCACCACCTGCTGGACGATCCGCCCGGCCGGCCGGCGGTCGACATCGTGAGCGGAATGGGCCTGCTCTTCAGCCCGATCTTGTTCGACAGCCCCGATCTGGAGGCGACCGGTGGCCGTAGCCCGAAGTCGAAGGAGAAGCTGATCAAGCGCACCGCCCGCCTGCTGAACGCGATGGCCGACAACCTGGAGGCGGTGGACAACAAGCTGAAGGAGCCGTACGACGAGACGGTGTCGGAGATCATCCGGCTGATGGGCACGATGGATCTGGAGACGCTCAAGCAGCTGTACGAGGAGATCGATCTCGGGACGTCCTACCGGCAGGAGACGGCCCGGAACATCTTCCTCGAGATCGTACCGCGGACGGGCACCACCTCCACCATCCTGCTGACGCGCGATCTGATCATGAACAAGCAGGTGAACCCGATGACCGCGGTCCAGCTGCTGATTTCGCTGCCGTTCTACATGGCCGAACCGTCGCAGGAGCTGGTGAAGGAGTGCGAGGTGTTCCTGGAGGTGGGCGCCGACCGGCCGGACATCAAGCATGCGGCGGTGCTCAGCTACGCCACGATGATCTACAACACGTTCGTCGCCGGCAAGCTGACGGCGGACACGTTCGAGAAGTACGTGAAGATGTACTTCGATCTGTTTTTGAGTGAGTCGTTGGTGGCCCTCGCTGTCGGGGATCTATTTTTCTTTAAAAACAAAAAAAAAACGTATCTCTCTCACACACACAGATAGCTTCGAGTACGAGCAGCAGATGCTCTACCTGGAGGGGTTGGGCAACCTGCAGCTGGAGAACGTGGCCGAGTATCTCGATCCGATCATTCGCGCCGACTATCCGCAGAACACGGACATTCGCTTCCTGGCCATGCTGGCGCTCCTGCCGACGGCTCACCTGCGCCCGAACCAGGTGTACGAGACGTACTGGCCGATCTTCCACTCGAGGACCAGCCCGCTGCAGCTGCGGGTGGCCGCGTTCACGATGCTGCTGTTCTCCAATCCGACGCCGGGACGGCTGCTCGGGCTGTACAGTGTGATCAGGACGGAGAACGATCCGCACATGATCAACTTCTACCGCACGACCGTACTGAGCATCTCGGAGACGACCTACCCGTGCTACCAGCATCTGTAAGTAGCTTTTGGCACGCTCTTGGCACATGCTCACTCCCATTTTGTTTTTCTCCTTAGCAAACTCCTGCTCGCCTACATGACGCGCCAGCTTCCGGATGCGCCGGCTCCCAAGTACTGGGTGACCGGGAACTATCTGTTTGACTATCGCGATCGCAAGTTCCACATCGGTTCGATGCTGCAGACGATGCTGATCGGCAGCCACCAGACGGATCTGCCCATGATCGCATCGCTCAAGTTCGACACGGAAGCGCTGGGAAGGTTCACCGGGCAGCTAGGGGTGGGTGGAGAACGAGGGCCATTTTTTCACTGCATCATTTTAACCCACCGATCCGTTCGCAGCTGTACATCAAGGCGCGTGGACTGAGCGATGCGGTTATCAACCGGCTGACCACGTTCAACTCGAGCCACCTGCGGCTGGATCGGCTAAGCAGCATCCTGAAGGCGATGAAGCTGTCCACCATCAGCCCGACGCCGCTGCACTTCGAGTTTATCGTGCAGTTCGAGGGCAAAGCCGTCCTGTGCTATCACCTCAACCAAACGACGTTCCACAACTTGACCGACGGAAACAGTGAGTAGCCCAGGGGGGAGTTTTTTTGTTTTATTATTTTGATGCTACGGTAGTGCTTTTCGGTTCGGTTTCTTCCCTCAACCCACGCAAGTCATCAACCGAATCAATCTGCTCCGCGACAGCCACGTGAACATGCAGATCGTGCGTCGTCCGTTCATGATCAAGTACGCACTGCCGACGCTGCTCGGTACGCCGGCCGACATCCTGATCGAGAACACCGTGCTGGCGACGATCCGTGGCAACACCACGCAGCAGATGATGCTGATGGACAAGGTGGCACGGAGCAACCAGGTCGACATACGCTACTCCTCGTACGCGGTGGTAAAGATCCGCAGCTACAACCCGATCGACGACGTCGAGTACTCGACGATTCGCGAGCAGGGCTTCCTCGTGTACATCCCCGTCAACAACGAGATCGTGTGGGACATTGCGGGGAAATCGATCAGCTACAGCTTCTACCGGCCGGAGAACATGACCAGTGGCATCTCGCTCAAGAGCCGGACGCGCAACACACCGGCCGCGGACAGTCCGGCCGTGGCGGAAACGCTCGAGCCGAAGGAGGAAGACATCGCCAAGTACGGGTACCGGATGGACGATCTCGGTATACAGCTGCTGGCTCGCGTGCATCAGGACTACACCAAGGACAACGTGATGTTCATGCTCGAGACGGACATCCTCGACAACGCGAAGGTGCTGACGAAGGCGCCCTTCTCGCTCGTCAACAACCTGCTGCGCATCGTCAGCCTGATCCAGCTGAACACGATCCACATCGGGCGCGACAAGCATCTGACGCTGCTGATAGCGAACGATCAGAAAACGCTGCTGCAGGGTACGCTCAAGTGGGACACGCAGAACTACTCCAAGCAGCCGGCGGTGCCGGAGAACGAGGTGCTGCGGGTGAACCTGATCCTCGCCCACACGATCCCGAAGCCGGAGGGCAGCCGGGACGAGGTGAAGGTGCTCCACAAGTGGGACATCGTGTCGCAGTACACCAACTTCAAGTGCGACCGGGCGGCGCGGTTCTTCTTTTCGCTCACGCGCCAGGAATGGAACAGCTCGAACTGGAAGGTAAGTAAGGGCACCCCTGCTCGGTTCGTTTTTCAATTGAATTAAACTCAATCAGCGGAAGGTCAAGTTTTTGCGCACCCCAAAACCGCGCCGGGCAGCTGTGGACGGGCGTGTGTGGCGAACAGATTGCAATTCTCCGCCCGGACCACCCCGATCGGTTTGTTTTACCAATTCTAGCACTGGTAAATCGGTGCAGTTGTGCAGCGACTCAGTGTGAACGCCCAATTCCCTGGCAAGTAACCGACACACCAGAAGCAAGCAGGCTGGACTTGCGAGATAAAGTTTATTTGCATGATTGATTTAACAGCACGAGCCTTTAAACTCGGTTATTATTTGATTTACAAAATGAGGTCCATCTTCCAGGTCGGTCATCTGATTGGCTAGAACAGAAGCGTATGTAAGAAAAGCTTTGCAAAGCTGATTCGTGATCTACACTGACTCGGTTTAGTTTTGCTTATTCCGCCGGCGGTTCCTCATTTGCACCAGCGCTTTCCGTAACCTCTCCCTCACCACCAGCTTCCAGCTGCTTTTCCAGCTCAATCAGCGCCTTTACGCCATCCACCATCTCCTTGACGGCTTCGAATTCTGTCAGCCCGAGGCGCCGTTTGTTGGAAACATCCAGCACGTCGCTGCAGGTGTCCGTGTGTTCGCCGTGAGCTCCTCGAATCTGTAGCTTGTGTGTGGCAGCTACCTCCTCCAGACGACGCTGGTCAACGCTAAGCTTCGGCAGACGGATGTGTACCGAGGCGCGGATCGTTGTACCGAGATTGGTTGGACAGAACGTGAGAAAACCGAGACGCTCGTCGCGCTGGAAGTTGATCTGCTTGCCGATCGCTTCCAGTCCGGTTACGAATCGCTGATAGACTTGCGCTGTGGATGTAAAAACAAAATGGCTATCGAATACTCCCGGATGATAGTCCGCGGACCTACAGAAACCTACCAATATCTGCACCTTCTTGCATGGAAATAACACGCAAGTGGTCCTCTTCGTTTACCCAAATCAGGAACGTTTTCGCTGCGTTCAGGAAGATAGCCCGTCCGGCTGGGAAGAAACGATTGGCCTGTGCTTCCTGCAGGAACCGGTCACACTCTTTGAACAAGTAGTGTGCCTCGGTAAGCTCCTGCTTCCGGCTACCGTCTAGCGTTGCGAGAAGATGCAGCTCTCCCTGCAGCTCCTCGGGAAGTTCTTGTACGACGGTTCGGACTTTATCGTAAATTTCCTCGTACTGATCTTCTTGCATGCGCGGGTGGAACGGATATCCCTCAACCGACCGAGCACAGCGAATCCGCGTCGACACCACATACTGTCCCTCGGGATCTGGATTTTCCAGTTCGCTCGCCTCGCCCCAGCTCGCTGCCGGTTGCTGATCCTCCTTACCGAATCCAGCGTGATACTCCTCAATGAGTGGATTGAACAGCGCGGCAAACGTTTCGTATGCGAGCGGATCGGCCGCGTACACACCAACATGCGAGTCGCGATGCTTCAGTCCGGACTGAACGCAATCGAGCAGGGTCGATTTGTGCGTCGGTGTTTTCACACCCTTCAGCTCGTCCAGCAACTCCCGCGTGAGATGTTTCTTGAGCAGCGCCTTGCATCCCTCATCCTCCGACAGACCCGTAAATCCATCCTCGAGGGCAAGGTTGGTTTCACTCGCGGAACGACGTACGCCCAGCAGCAGGCCTCGGTTTTCACGCTCCAGGCGGCGTATCGTTTGCCGTGCCTCGGCCAGCTCGGCCATACTTTCGGCGACCTGCTCATCGGTGGGACAGTTTTCGCAGAGAACCTGCCGAATGAATTTGCAGACATCGTCCGGTTTTTGCTCCTCTTGGTACAGACGGATCAGTGCTTTGCTGAGGCAATCGATAGCACCGGCCGATTCGAGGTACTTTCGGAATGCTTCACGCTTCTGTTCCAGCTGGAAGGATCGGAGAGGTTCAGCGATTGTATTTCTCACAGGTTCCCAGTGAATACTAGACTCTACCTACCGAAACCATCCTACTGTTGTTGGAAAGGTTTTTCTCTCACTCTTCAGATGTTTCAGACGACCTTGTAGGGCTTTCTTGTGCCGAAATTCGATACGTTTTCCCGACGGCTTCTCTCACTAATGGTCCTCGCTGTTTTCGGTAATGTTCCTACGGCGTTCCACTGTTAATTTAAACGACTAGCCTTAGCTCCCAATTTGTACACCCTTCTCGGCGAACAGTTTTCCTTCGAATGACGACGGTTTCCTTCCTGCCCAATGACTACTAGAGCATTGCGAAAGCGAAAGTGCTCCACTTGCGAATATGGTGCAGTGAGTGCTATGCAGCAAGCGCTACCAAACAAATCCGTCGCTATGGAGATGCTGGAATGTTTTTCAACACCACCGAAAGGAACACTCAAATTCCATCCTGCACGCACACACAAGAGACCTTGGAGTGAGATGAATTTTTCATTGCCCCGTTCTAGATGTGCTTTTCGGCGGACTATCGCCCACTGGTCTTTCTGCAGCGACCGTTCGAGCTGACCGGGGAAGTAGTGTTCGGCGAGACGAAGGTGCCGAAACAGTGTCCCAAAGAGCCACGAATGGCGTTCAACGTTTCGTACCACCTGCCGGACTACGTGGAGCGTATCTATCGTGCTCTCGACACTAAAGATCGCAGCTGCCCCAAGGAGATCCTGCGGCTTACACCTCCACCATTTTCCGGCGAATGTCGAGCGGATCGTTTCAGCCCACTGACGACGGTAACCGGGCTGGATGCGCACTTCAAGTTCACGAAGGTGAGCTACACCCAGCGGGGATTTTCGACTAGACAGCATCAGACATTAAACCGTTTATTCTCACTCATGGATCGTATAGCTCCCGTCGTGGATCGACATGTTGCTCCATCGTCTCGATCATGCCGTAGCAGCCGTGGTGCCCGGACGCGTTTACACACTCAACATGACCGACCATATCGATGTGAAGGCTCGCGTCCTCCAGTGGTCGAACGATACGGAAATTCAAATCAACGGTGGTACCATCTGGTTCCCGTCGCGCTTTTACCACAACGTAAAGATGCAGCACTCGTACACCTCACGGATCGAGTACGGATTTCTCAGTGAGTAGCCATAGGAGTTTCATAGACGGTGCTCTTACAAATAACTAATTTCGCTTCGTAAAGGTGTCTGCAGCCTGGTGCACAACAAGCTGACCACGTTCAACGATCGCATCCTGCAGCTGACAGGTGCGATCCGGGACGAATATCGCGTTCGCGATAGCTTCCTGCTGACCGCCGACTGTTCCCTCACGCCCAAAATGGCGGTCTTCGTGCTGGACGACCAGAAGGGTGTGCAGATCTACACGGGCGGCAACTATCTCATCTACGAGCCGGGTTCCTCGGGTTCGTCGGGCGAAAAGGCGCGCAACGAGAGCAGCTCCCCATCGATGACGGTCAACATCAACGACGAGCAGCTGATCGATCTGCGCAACATCGTGTACCAGTACCCGCCGGACGACGAGTTCTACGACTTCCGGGTGTACATCGACCGGGAGGGGGTCCTGGTGGTGGAAAACCAGCTGAACGGTGCCGTCGTCCAGTATGGGCCGGCCGGTGGTATCGTGAATCTGCTGCTACCGACCGTGCACAAGGGCCAAATGTGTGGACTGTGCAGCGATCGCGATCATGACTGAGAGGGAAGCCAGCCGGGTTGGCTGGGGATGGACAGCAGCAAACCGTCAGCGGCCAGCAGAGAACGACAATGGTGGGCCCTCTTTATGGGGGTGGTACAACCCTTCGTATTCTACGTTAGAATTTAGTGAAAATGATAGTGAAATAAACTTTTTAAAATGATGAATTCGGTGATCTGTGCGTGAATGGATTAACAACGAGCTTGGTACATGTAAAACATTGAAATATGCTTTCAGCCCGCCCCTCTCCAAGGTCCTCGATAGTATAGTGGTCAGTATCCCCGCCTGTCACGCGGGAGACCGGGGTTCGATTCCCCGTCGGGGAGAGGAGCAAAATCTTTTTTATTCGACCAAAAGCACTTGTCAGA
>JXXB01003131.1:0-10628 GCA_000956275.1 Anopheles koliensis
TCAACACACCATACACACAGCATCCTTTGATAGGAGCTGTCAATAGAGCGTAAACAGTAACTGACAAAAAAGGCACACATTGTTTTGTACACGATTTATGTTATAAATAACTAAAATTTATCTGGAGAACATGAAGCTACAAAATTCAGTCAACAAAAGTTTAGACTCTATAGCATTTATAATGCAAAATAGTTATGATTTCAAACCTCACATTCCATCAACACTCTCCAAAGAAGAATGCGCCAAAGCTCACGTTTGCGCAACGGCACCTTGTCGTTCCCGGGGGACATTCAGCACGATTGGCGCTTTGTCCATTGATTCCGTAATCGGAAATAGAGGATTTCAAATCATGCACAATCCTTCGCCAATATGAATGCAAATAATCGAATCAAGCGTCTTCTTTTTCCCAGTCCGATTTTATACCAATCCCAATGCCAACTGTGGAAAAGGTCGCCTGTCCGTATGGCTGAGCCGCAGCCGTCGTTGATTATTGGCGCATAAGTGATTTATCTCTACGATCGCGTGATCGCGGTGGCTACGTGAAGACGCTGGGGGATTAAGCTTCGCCTGCTTTGCTCGGGACTGCATTTGATTAGTCCCGTGCGATTAAGACCGTATTGGATAGATTAGATATTGTCAGTATGGGTTAGACACCGAGGAACCTTTCTTCAGTGGTATTCGATAAGACCACATATGAATAGAGATGTTAGATAACCTTTGCATTTGATCATCAATTATCAATAGAGTGCTATTAAAGCTGGTCGATCCATCAGTGACTTGCTAAATTTCGTGTCAATCATTGATCAGCTGCTAAAGGGAAGCTGAAACGCGGAACGTGGATTTCAACAAACACCGTCCAGCTTTCTTTCCCAATCGCATATTTGGACGAACGACAAATTACTCACCCAATCACCGGTACAAGTGTTATTTACTTTAACTGTGCCAAGCGTCTGCCAAGCGGCCTACGGACATGGATTCCACAACGCAATGTCCGGACAATAACCAAATCAACGCAAACACGAGCTCCTGTAGCATCGGAAAACAATCCAGACGTGTCGCCTTCTGTTCGGTCTCGGCCCACGCCCACCCGAGTTGGAAACAACTGGTTTTTTGAGGATGTCGTTAAATTTATTAAGCAAATAACAGTATGCCCATGTGGAGGTCTGTAACAACAGATTTGTCAAGCCTCCTCCAGAGTGCTTGGAAAACATGGCACTCAGAAGGCGGACTTGGACATACAATTCCACATGTTTTTCGCTTTCCTTTTGAGAAATGGACACTCAGTCTCCGGTGTTCGAAAACAAACCGCCGCCCGCCCGCCTGCCGAAAACGGAAGAAACGCTTGTTTATGGTCGCTGTGAAGTTCAGGACGGGATATCGAACGCCCCGAAACTGGTGTGTTCAAATAAAGGTTTTGTGCAACGAACTACTTGTTCGAAAGCAGAGAAAATGAATAAATTTATATATGGCCGCAATAAATTGGTGTTTCTTCCCCTTGCCCGAGGAACTGCAACAAATTGCTGCCAGCACGACTACCTAACCCGAACGGGGATGTACGCAGAAATATGCAAACAAGCTAGCAGGCGAAGAGAAATTGCGTTCAACTCGAATGAAACCTAATCTAGCCATGATAACTTTCGTTATCCCACATAACAAGCACACATTCTTCTCGTCGATCATGGCGCCAATTTTAGTGCTATTTATTTATTTTAATCGTTTTTTTATGAAATCGGAAGAATTCAGCTCGCAAGAATGTAGGTATCACCCTAACCGGATTCTCGGACATTATCATACACTAGCCCCGAGCGCCAGACGGGTGTGACGATAGGTAGCATTCCTTTAGTGACATCTCCAAAGCGCCACGTGTTGCCGTGAAGGGGGAAAACTGAGGGCACGCGCGAATGGCGTTCGTCTCAATCAATTAAATATTCAAATCAACATCTGCCGACTGGACATGGTTTAGCAGTGGGCTCATCACTAATAACGTGCCTTAAAATTTTCTACCAAACGTACGAAATTTCTCGAAACACCACCTGTAGTTTGGAACCGGATTTAGAACACGCTCGGCGCGGATGAAATCGACATCGATCGCGTCATTGACCTTGGCTAAAACGAAAGTCTTCCTCTTGGTCTTTCTCCCTAGGTACCGACTATGGCATCTGGCGGCATGTGGTCTATTGCTGCTAGTGCTGGCACATTCCGGCACGGGAGCCGATCTGAAGGAACGGGCCCGTGCCGCACTGCTGCTGGAGAAACCCACCGGGCCCGCCAACTGCCAGGTGCACCAGCCACAACCCTGCCCACCGAGCAAATTCCGTTCGGCGTCAGGCGAATGTAACAACTTCAACCACCGCTTCTGGGGTGCCCGTGGCGATCCCTTCATTCGGCTGCTCCAGCCGGACTATGCCGATGGTAAGCTGAAGCCACGTACCTCGATCGGATCGCACGCTCTACCGGCGCCCGATTTCGTCGTCAGCCAGCTGCAGTCGTCGGTGGACGAGAAGATCAGCCATCCACACGTCACGGCCATGCTGCCGGCCTGGGGTCAGCTGTTGGCGTACGATCTCGTGCAAATCTTGTCACCCAACTCGCGCTACCGCTGCTGTCGCAATCAAACGCAGGACAACGTGAACCAGGATGACGTGGTGCAGTGCTACGTCCGCATGGGTGAAGGTTGCCGCGAGTACAAGCGTTCGATACCGTCGCACGACCCATCCAGCTGTGAGTTCCACTATCGCGACCAGATGAACGCCGCGTCGGGCTTTCTGGACGGCTCGGGACTTTACGGAACGACCGAGAAGGAGATCCACGCACTGCGTACGTTCCTGAACGGCAAAGTCGATACCGGTGCCTGTTTGCGGTGCAACGAACCGGGCGCGATCGGGGCCCTGCACACGGTCCTGCTGAAGGAACACAATCGCATCGCGGAGCAGATTGCCAAGCTGAACCCGGAGTGGAGCGATACGACACTGTTCTACGAAACGCGCCGCATCGTAATGGCACAGATTCAGCACATCACGTACAACGAGTTCCTGCCGATCCTGCTCGGTAGCCAGATAACGAACAATCCCGATCTGCGCCTCGAAAACGGCGGCCATTACAGTGGCTACTCCAGTGCGAACCGTGCCGGTATCTTTGCGGAGGTGGCGGTTGGCGCCATTCCCGCCTTCCTCACGATGCTACCGCCGGACATGTACAACGACTCGATGTCGGCCGAGATTCTGCTTTCCTCGCCGGCTATGCAGCAAACGTTCATCCCGGATCACGCCAGCTTCAACGACGAATGGACACCGATTTCGCTCGCGATCCAGCGTGGCCGTGACCATGGCATTCCCGCGTACCACAAGGCGATCAATCTGTGCGAGAAGCGCTTTGGAAAGCCGTTCGGTGTGAAGCTCAGCTTCGACGATATGCAATACTTCGGGCTGGGTCAGGGCAAGCGGCAAGTCCTGGAGAGCATGTACCAGTAAGTAACAATAGCCGGCATTATGGGAGCAATTGTACTGATCGGTTTCGTTAATCGTTTACCCAACAGGGATCCGGAAGATATTGACCTGCTGATCGGAGGACTGATGGAAACGCCGGCCCTGGGTACCGTCTTCGGACCCACCCTGACCTGTCTGATGGCAATCCAGTTTGCAAACATGCGCAGCAGCGATCGTTTCTGGTACGAAAACGATCTTCCACCGTCGTCCCTAACGCTACCCCAGCTCCAAGCCATCCGTCGCGTGACGCTCTCGGGGCTGCTGTGCGAAACGAAGGACGTACAACGCGCCCAACCGAAGGCTTTCATCCGTGAAGACCCGTACCTGAACGCACGGCTCAACTGCGAGCAGCTGGCAGGGCTGGACGTATCCGCCTGGCGCTCGGAACAGGATGAGCTGGTGGAGGAATACATGCAGGAGGAACAACCGACGCCTCCGGAGTTCGAGGAACTGAACATGGATCTGATCTCGAGCGCCATTAACAAGGCCAAGACGAAGCTTAACGAGCGCAAGCAGCAGGAGTACGAAGCGTGGGTTCGACGTAAGTACTAACCGTAGGTCTAAGTAGTAAAACGCGCGGATCTAACCAAGCCCGTTTGTGCAATCTGTCATCCACAGAGGGAGGTATCGATGCCAAGTCTCCGGACGGTACGGCCGCCTCCTTCAGCAAGGCAAACCGAAACGCGCTGATCATCGCCAACACCTCGCTGTTCTACGAACTGGCCACGAACGAGATCGTCAACTCGCTGCACACGTACGTTTACTTGCCAAATCCCCCTCCAACGATATCGTTTTTCAATCAATCTTCTACCCACATTCCGCCATTGCAGTCTGCGACGTCGCAAACGTCAGGTGTTCGATAACAATCTAGGAGGCTTTGCCAGCGACGACTTCAGCAACGCGCTCCAGAGCGTGGACGTCAATCAGTTCATTACGGGCTCGATCTCGCCCATCAATCTGGAGCCGCAGTGCGAGAACCTGGAGGCACCCTGTGACACCACCACACCCTTCCGCACGCTCACCGCCCACTGCAACAATCTACGCAATCCGGAGCTCGGCCAGTCGCTGACGGTGTTCGCACGTCTGCTGCCGCCGGTGTACGACGATGGTATCTCGCAGCCACGCTCGCTGTCCGTCACCGGTACACCGCTGCCCAACCCACGCTCCATCTCGTCGCTCATCCATCCGGACATTTCCAACCTGCACACGCGCTACTCGCTCATGGTGATGCAGTACGCGCAGTTCCTCGATCACGATCTCACGATGACACCGATTCACAAAGGTTTCCACGAGTCCATTCCAAGCTGCCGGTCGTGCGATTCCCCGCGCACGGTCCATCCGGAGTGCAGTCCGTTCCCGGTGCCGCCCCGTGACCATTACTATCCGGAGGTGAACGTAACGAGCGGCGAGCGGCTGTGCTTCCCGTCGATGCGATCGCTCCCCGGTCAGCAGACGCTTGGGCCACGCGAGCAGATCAATCAGAATACGGCGTTCTTGGATGCGTCGCAGATATACGGCGAGAACGGATGCATTGCGAAGAAACTGCGCGGATTCTCGGGACGCCTGAACTCCACGATCCATCCGATTCAGGGCAAGGAGCTGCTGCCGCAGAGCCCCGTACATCCGGAGTGCAAGTCGCCGAGCGGATACTGCTTCATTGCCGGCGATGGCCGTGCGTCGGAACAGCCGGGACTGACGGCAATCCACACGGTGTTCATGCGCGAACATAACCGCATCGTCGAGGGACTGCGTGGCGTTAATCCGCACTGGAACGGTGACCAGCTGTACGAACAGGCGCGTCGCATCGTAATCGCCCAGAACCAGCACATCACGTACAACGAGTTCCTGCCGCGCATTCTCAGCTGGAACGCGGTGAACCTTTACGGGCTGAAGCTGCTTCCGCAGGGCTACTACAAGGAGTACAATCCCACCTGCAATCCATCGATCGTAACCGAGTTCAGTACGGCGGCGTTCCGCATCGGACATTCGCTGCTCCGTCCGCACATCCCGCGGCTCAGTGTGCAGCATCAGCCCATCGATCCGCCGCTTCTGCTGCGTGACGGGTTCTTCCGCACGGACAACTTCCTGCAGCCGGGACTTGTGGACGAGATATCGCGTGGCCTAGTCGCGACACCGATGGAAACGCTCGACCAGTTCATTACGGGCGAAGTTACGAACCATCTGTTCGAGGATCGTCGCATTCCGTTTTCGGGCTTCGATTTGATTGCACTCAACATCCACCGTGGACGCGATCATGGCATTCCGTCGTACAACAACTACCGTGCGCTGTGTAATCTGAAGCGCGCCCAGACTTGGGAGGATCTTGGACGCGAGATTCCGCCGGAGGTTATCGCCCGGCTGCGCCGTATCTATGCGCACGTGGACGATATCGATCTGTTCCCGGGTGGTATGAGCGAGCGGCCGCTGCAGGGTGGTCTGGTCGGACCGACGTTCGCGTGTATCATTGCCATCCAGTTTCGACAGCTGCGCAAGTGCGATCGTTTCTGGTACGTCTTACTCAAGGTTGTTCTCATCATGGACGACATCAATACTAATACACGGGCTTTTCGTTCTTCCAACAGGTACGAAAATGAAGATCCGGTGGTTAAGTTCACGGAACAGCAGCTGGCAGAGATCCGCAAAACGACCCTGTCGAAGATTATCTGCGAGAATCTGGACATTACCGGTGACATGCAGCGGGCAGCCTTCGATCTTCCAAGCAACTTCCTGTGAGTGGTTTTATCCCGATGATATGTGACTCTAAAAAAATACGGCAAAAACTTATCTGCTCTCTTGATTACAGCAATCCTCGTGTGCCGTGCAACTCTATGCCACAAATTGATCTCAGCGCGTGGAGGGAAAACGTCGTTCAGGGTTGCCAGATTGGTGGCAAGAACGTAAATGTCGGCGAATCGGCCTTCCCGTCGCCGTGTACCAGCTGTATCTGTACCAACGAAGGGGTAAGTTAAGAGCACTGGACTTACTTCAAGCAAGCTACAAGTGATCTAGTTCGCCATGACGATAGCATACTTTGATTCGTGCTATGTTTGTAACGTTCTTTCTGGTTCGTTCTTCACACAGCCCCAATGTGCCTCGCTACGCATCACCGACTGTGCTCAGCTGGCCCGCGAGTGGCCCCGTGACGTGATCCTGCGGGACGACGTGTGCAGCGCGCAATGCGGTCTGGTGCTGCAGAACGCCACTCCTCAGGGTCGCAACATTCCGATCAGCTTGCGACCACCTCCTCAGCGCATTGCACGGTCGCGCATCGTGCAGCAGCAGACGGCCTCGGCGCCGTTCACCTTCCAGGGCTTCCAGTTCCCCGATCTGACGCAGTTCATCGGCTAGAGAGAAGCGGGGGTGCTGCTGAGAAGCGTGCCCCATTTTGTACATATTGAGCGGCCATAATTGATAGTTTCTTCTTTCTCCGATTGCTGATTTATTTTATTTCCCATTACCGTGCTCTACTGCCGACTTGTTTACGAAGGTTTACGTCTTTCGTCTATGCTGCGTATTCGTGTAGTATGTTTATTGTTTATGTCTTTTATCAATTCTATTACTTCGCCAATGCGTGCGCCTTTCCTTAAATTATGATCTGCCTTAGGACACGAAGGACGTGTGATGCACACGGGACGTTTGTGTGATCCGTTTGGTACTTTTAACCTCCTAGCGTGTGTCGGACGCACGTTCGAGCGCGAATCTGCAACCGAGAGGCCTCTTCGAACGGGAAGACGAATGATGTTGATGTTCAAACGCGGAGCTAGCAGCTAGTGATCGTAATGATAATGTAGCGATATACATGTACTATGTGTAGTAGGCAACAAACAAAATCTCGCCCGTAGTGTTGTTAGTCTACGCGCGATTGAAACTCGTACCGATAGGGTACCGTCGATTTAAAGTATAATAAAATGTAATACAATTTTCTGATTAAACCGTTGTGTCGTGTCTTTTCGCTCTTCTAATCCGCCCCAAATCCCAGCTGGGCCAACACGTTCCGAGATAGAAACCGGTACAGATCGCGTGCGTCCTCCGCTCCGAAGTAACCGGTTAGCCAGTTTTGAATCGATCCGCCGGCCACCTTCGAGCTGAGCGGTTGGAATGTAAGCGAATACATCAGCAGGCATTTGGCCACGCGCAACTCTGCGCCAAACTTTCGCAAGAAATCGCCTATCAATCGAACGATGTTGAGAACGATCTTGATGCCACCGACAACACCGGATGTCCTGAGGAATAAAGAGTAAATTTATATTTAACTCTGCTTTCACGAAGATGCACTTGTACCTACATTCGGGAAGAAAGAGATTCATCGCGAAGTTCGAATTTGGAGAGTGCCGTTGCTGGATTGCTCACTTCGCCGGGCGAACTATAGTTCATAGAATAACGCTTCAGGGTGTCCCACTTGAGGGTTTGTTGTTGCTGCTGTCGCTGCTGTGATGATGCCTCAGCTGAACTTACCCAGCCTGTAAGTCCACCGTACGTATCGTTCACCAACTGTCCCGAACAGGAAACAACCATCAATCCAATAAGCCACAACGTAGCCATTCTCCATCGAGGAAGAGATAGATCCGTTTCTAACGATCGACACGTTCACCGCATTCCTATGTTACGACCGAACTGAAGTCAGTTCAGCTCATCCAAACACCCATTAGGTCCCAGGGACAAGGCTGACAAGAATAATAAGCACCGTCATTATGGGTCGTTAAATGTGAAGGATAAAGAGTGGAAAGGATAACGACTTTTGTCCAGTTTCATTTGTTACTTTCTCTTTCACATCGGTTTTCTTCGGTCGGCGACCGGCGGTTTTCACGCACACTGTCGTCTATGGTGAATATTTGTTGCTATGGTGACATGAACGGAGCGCGTGTTGCGCAATTGCCTGAAAACATGTTTTATCATTCGTCTTCACTGGTTTCTTTTCATATTGGTAAAACATTTATTATGTTTATAAACATCATTTATTTTGCGAAAAAAAAATCATTAGCCAGCAACACGGCACGAACACGGAAGAGTATTACTTTTTCGCAAAAAAACTCATAATTGATCCTTGCTTGGTTTTCGGTGTCGGAGGTGTTTCCTTCTTTTTATCGACAGACGATGCCTTGCCCTGGCTGCCAAGATTGGATGCTGCTTTGGCCTTCACCGCTGGAGCAGCCATTTCCTTCTCAGAAACTCCATTTGCCGGCTCCTCATCTTCTGATACCATTTCGTAATCCTTAACAGTAACTGGGTAGCAAAATAATCAAATTAGAAATATTACATCAAACACAAATTCTAAAAAACTTACTTAAATATCCATCGTCATCGGTATACGTCTTCGTGACCAGTTTCTTAACCTTGCCGCGATTGCGGTTCACTCTGCTCGCATCATTCTCCACCGGTTTCTCCGGCGATAGTGACTTTCGGGCGTTTTCTTTTTCTACCGTTGCCGGTTCTTCCGGCATTTCCTCATCAAACTGCACCAACCGCTCATCGCGCTGTTCGGCCGCTTCTCGGCCATCCAGCTCTTCCTCACTAGAAGAGTCGCAAATTTCCAATATTCGAGATTTCTTCGCCGGATTCGAAGGTTTTTTCCTTTGCTGCAGCAACGGTTTCTTGGCGATTGGTCGTTGTTTACCATCCGTGCGTTTTTTGTCCTCCTGCGGTGTGCTAGGAATGATGTCCTCGTCTTCCTCCGTTGCTTCATCGTCCGTAATTGTTCGTTTACGCGCATTTTCTGCTGGTTTTGTGGTCGAAACCGATTTTGCCGATGCTTCTTTCGACTCTTTTTCTACAGCTGCCACTGGTGCGGATGGGGCCGGAGATTGAGGTTCCTGCTTGACTGGAACAGCAGTTTTCGGAGCAGCTGTTGTCTGACCCGGTTTTGAGGAGAAAAATGACGAAATTGATCCCTTTCCGGTGGCAGCTTTTTTGGTTTCCTTTTTCGGTGACTGTGTTTTGGGGGACGATTTCTTGGGAGAAGCCGTGGATTTTGGTTCCTCCTTTACCGTTGGCTGCGCTGGTGGCGGCGAATGCTTCTCTTGCTTTACAGGCGCTTTGTTGGCCGTTGAAAACATATTCGATTTCTTAGGTTGCGTTTCTTGTTTAACTGGTGGTGCTTGGGGTGTATTTTGAACCGGTGCAATGGATTCCATTTTGCGTTTCTGTGCATCTAAGCGTAAGTTGATGGTACTGAACTCGTTGTCGTTTGAAACTTTTAACGGGCGTACATCCGACGCAACCTCTACGGAGTAGAGCATCTTCGAACTTTTCGGAAAGAGCTTACAAATCTGCTCCGTTTTAACCTCGTTCGCCAACTAAGAAGATTGTTAGTGTAAGAACCAGCTTCATCTCAACTTTTGCTTCAGATCTACTCACAGTGATGAATACATTTCCACTCTTGTCGATTCCACGGATGATGTACTCCAGCGATAGTTCCTTTTTACCTTTCTGTTGTTCAATCCACTTCTGAAGAACTTCCAGAGATTGTTGGCTACTAAGATTCCAGTTATTACTGATCCGTCTGGTAGTAACCTGAATAGCAGTCAACAAAACCCGCATTAATATCAAACGAGATTGATAAAATAGTTCTGCTTTGGTGTACCTTTTCATTTGTATCGAACACGATGTGTCCAATCTCGCTGTGGCATGTCTTCAGTAGATCTTCATCCATTGTTAAGGGCACTTAATTGGTTGGCGAATCGGAACTATAAATATATCTGTGCAAGTTTTCTATTGATCAACCAAAAATTGGGCAATTCCAACCAAATTACAAATTACCGAACCACAACAAATATTCGCGCAATTTTCTCTAGCGTGACAGTTTAACTGTCAAACGTTGTTTACATCCCGCGCTAGCTTCCCAATAGGGAAAGATCCAAACAGTTTTGGATCCGATGACATCTCGGCACGCAAAAGTCGACATTGTCGAATGGGGGGTCGACTTATGATTTGGATGAACCGATTTTATTCGTTGGTATCAGATTTTCGTAAATTTTATTTCTGTAAAACAACAAAACAAGGGGTAAATTAAAATGAAATAGTGCATGGTTCAACTTTTAAGTGAAAAAATTGTTTAACCTTGTACTTGTAGCATAAATGTCGGCTTCGCGTGAAAAAGAAACAAGAAATTAATAGAAATAAAGAGAAATAAAAATAAGAATTGTC